>MU710271.1:25455-60864 GCA_026770625.1 Nicotiana glauca | reverse complement strand
ATGTGAGGAGGCTTTCAGGCCTCGAGTGTTCTGTGAGGAGGCTTTCAGGCCTCGAGTGTATTGTGAGCAGGCTGTTAGGCCTCGTGTTGATATTATTCAGGCTTTCAGGCCTTATTGATAGCGCTTGGGGTGAAGGAGCCCCTCCGGAGTCTGTAAACCCACAGTGAGCGCGGGGTACCCCTTTGAAATGAACAGTGGTAACAATGACACTGTCATACATGTTTTTGTCGGGTAATAATGACTGACCAGTCAGGTAACAATGACTGACTAGTGGTAACAATGACACTAAAACACATTTTGGTCAGGTAACAATGATTGACCCTACTTGTGTACTCTTGTTTATTTGATTCCTTTCAAGAGAATGATTTGCTATGTTTTCATGAATTCTACTATTATTTGGTTTACTGCTTAAGATAGCATTATTTGTGCCCTTTTGGGACTTTATACTTTCAGTGTTATTCACTTTTATTACCACTGAGTTGGAAGTACTCACTTTACTCCCTGCACCTTGTGTCAGATCTAGGGCAGTCTCAGGCTGAGTGATTCTAGTTGATCCAGAGTTCTTTTTGGGAGAATTTGAGGTAGTTGCACGGCGTTCACAGCCGATGATTCTCCCCTCTATCTTTATCCTTTACTTTCGCATTATCAGTGTTAGACAGAACTTTGTAGTAGGATATTATTCTGTCATTAGAGGCTCATGGTCGTGACACCGGGTCCTAGTTGGGCTGTTTCGGTATTTTGCCAGATTTTCCGTATCTTTATCATTATTTCAGACTTTGACTTAATTAGTTTTATCTTTTCTTGTTTAAATAAATTGGGTAATTGTTATAAATGGTCGAGCTTGCCTAGTAGTGTGCTGGGCGCCATTGTGACCGGGTTTGGGGTCGTGACATCGTTACATTCTCTCCCACTTAAACATACGTTCGTCCTCGAATGTGCTGAGAACTACACTGGAGTGGTCTGAAATCGTTGTTTAACTTCTCACATACCTTCCCTTGCTACCACAACTTAGTTGAGCGTATTAGCTCGATAAACTTTGAAGATATTCTCTTTTACTCAAGTAGATACGCCTTAAGGCCCAATTCCAACATCCGGAACTCAACGCTAGGCCTGTTTCCAACATGCGCTCATCATATCAATAACTACACGCTGCACCCAGACGTGACTGCATAACTTTGCTGAATTCACAACTTGCACCACTTTACTCACAGGATCACCATAACTTCCTCTGATCAATAAATCGAAATTCCACGAATCTAAGGCTCCTATTGCACCTCATGACCTTCATAGGTTTTGCTCTAATTCTTACAATAACACCATGACAGAAGAGATGTGCCGAAATTCATAATCAACTGCCGAGTCAAAAAATCATTAGGTCTATACCCCGAGAAAACCTTCACCTCATACAGGACCAACTAATGGCCTTATCTCCATAATATACTTCATATAATCAGATTGCACTAATCCTAAATCCAAAAATCTCGTCTCATCCAATACGAACTGCTCAGGCAATAACCCACCCCAGACATAATCAAAAGTCTCATATGATGCCACAATATGCCAATAGGACGCCAATTATAATGTGATACAAAAGGAAATGAACTCTGAAAAGGAGATCTAATTACCCCGCTTGTGAATCATATATGCGACGCGGGATCACAACTAGAATGAGCTTCCCTCGGGAAATGGGAAACAGAACACCTAAAGGCAAATAGGGGAATTGTACTGAACATCACACTGTTGCGGCGTGCAACACGATCTAAATAACATACCCATGGCAGCGCGCCACCCGATCCACACATAGAACTCACATAAGGAGATGTACGTCGAGCTAAATTTGCTCATTACAACAAAATACCGAATATCGATCTTAAATATGCTAAATGCATAATAACATCCCCAAGGGAACATATAGCTCCATAAGCCACAAAACCCCAGCACAACGGAGGTGCGATATACAATCTGAATCTCAAGAGCCATCTTGTTCATAGCACATCATTTCTACGCGGATCCTCAACATATAAAAAATTTCTCAAACTGTCTCACAACTCCCACGGTGCAATGTATCACTGCATGGATTATCTGACAACGAAATAACACCCTGACTACTCCATAATGAGCGCATTATTGAAATAAACACAATGGGCATGACATAGAGCCCAAATTCACATTTAAATCCATCCACCGACCTCAAGTCGATCCTGATCATATCAAACTAAGACAATATTCTCATAACACACAAGGACAACCATCATAACCGGAGTACAGTCTACAACTCAAAATTTGAGTGCCCTCCAGGCATCCATTCTCACTTTAACGATATCTTCATAATTCTTCATACTTTGTCTAGATCTTTAATCAATCAAGTGGCTACGTGCCACATTTATGCAATCTTCATGTGGAACACACTCCCACAATCTACCATAACAATTAACTGGGTCTTACCTCCAACCCACCGACCGTACTAATGCTGAAAAGCGATGAAGAATCATTAACCATGATACGATCCCTCTTTGCAAAACACCAATCTCAGGTGACACTGAAGACAATCCCAACTTACTTTAAACATCGAAACTCCTTTCCTGCTCATCCGAGCTTATGACATCTTTGTCCGCACTGAACTGCAACTTTGATTCTCGTTTCAAGTTTCATATTACTTGCTGCTCCCAACATGATCATGAACAGTGGGACACGATTCTTCATCATAATTCCAGAATTGTTAATAGATTAATACTTCATCACATCAAAGCTTTTCATTGAACTCACTTTAGGAGAATCACAGCAACACACAGGCGAATACTCATAACTGTAGAACATGCAAACACCTAAGTAGTGGTCTAAGCCACCATAGCCCTTCCGAAACCTGCTTTCACATAACAAACCATAACAGTAGAATGCTTGAGAATAATATCAATTACAGCGGCTGACAAGCCTCATACGCACTACCACAGATCACTTGTAGAACTTAATCACGTTGAAAGAGCTGATCTCTACTGCCAATATGCCAACTAAATTATGGTTAACCAATGTATCTTCTTCCAGTTTATCCTTGATTTCCTTAGAAATAATACCAACTCCATTCAATACATAGCATACTCCATCTGCACTTATTCCGAGTGACCTTGAATCACGAGACTATGTCGTCTCAAATCCCACAAATTATTCCGTACCTCCCAAATACCACACTGCAAGCCAAAACATCATAGATCATTTTGCGCCTCTTCTCATAGGCTATTAACAAGCTTGATTCTTTTACCCGTAATTATACGCTCGAAATTATTAGACATCATACCTCATCTCGTAAATTTACCATGACCGTTGTTGAGAGCCACCCATTTTGACTTGGCCCCGAATGTAATCAACTCCATGAGTCTCCCATCACACGAGTACCCCCGTGGCAAAGAACTCACCGAATCACTTCCTTTGGAACCCGCATCTGCACAAAGCAAAATCCTGAATCTTTCCCCCAAGTCTGAGCATGATACAATAAGGCCAATGATAGCCCACCTTTAATAATCCCTTTGCCCATATTACCACTTATGGTTTTTCCCCGTAGCTGAAATAGCCTAACAATATGATAATAACCTGAAACCTTGCGAGCAGTTAACTGTATAACCCCATCATAAGAGGTGAGACTCTCCCACTTAGCTTGAAGCCATTATTTTATAACTCTAGAATCCATCAAGATTCCCTAGCTTCCATCGACATAACCTTTCACGATTAACCGCATAAATTCTCGGATTCTTTTTGCAAAACCCCATTCTTTTATACTCTGATTCGCCCACTACATTTGCACAACCGATATCTTTGCTACATAACCGATAAAATTCTTCACGGAAGCCTCTCCAACCACGCGATTGCTAACCTGCGCACTTGGGTAACCCGCCTATAGAAGGCTCTCCCCACCATCTTCCCACACTGCTGCACATGGTTCAATTACTACGACATCAATGACCCTCCCCGAGTCTGAGTTCACTCTCCAGTTGCACAGGTCCATTTACCCCTCGTGGACATCATTTAAATGTGCAACAACATCCTTCCAATTCAAATTTACCCTGCATCCTTCTTTATTTAAGCGGCTCCTTTTCATTATACTAAATCTTCAGCCGCACAAGAATCCCTACTTCAAATTAGGCCCGTAGACCCCAATAACCAAGCACCAGTATTCTCAAATCGTTCAAAACTCTCCTTAAGGTGCATAGTCATTTTATTACCAAGCCCTATACAGCTCTGCCACTCTCCCACTTTGGGCAAACGCGCTCCCTTAATCAACTGCTCAACCTACGCTTCTTATACCTGGCCTTTTAGAAGTTCAAAACTCCGCCAACACTTCCCACATGTTTCCTCATCTTTTGTTGCTCCGTTGTTGCCTTAATAAAATGTATCTTCCTGGAACTTGAATCCACAATTTGTTACTAACTTTAAACTTTTCCGAATGTCATCTTTCTCGAACCGTCAATATTTGAAATACTGATTCAATCCTAAACCACCGCACCATGCGATATCTGACAGTCGTATCTCCAATACTATCTCACAATATCCTACCATAAAGGAGAATTGTAGCAGATTATAACATCGACAAACTTAGTACGTCCAATTAGGACTGCAGTACCCCAATATAGAGGAGAACTCCACCACGCTTGCGATTACCAACCCTCATTACTTCCACCAGCCCACATCTGACCTTCCTTAGTCCGACTATCTTTCCCTTGCCGGGAATTGAATACTAACCCCCTTGATTACACACTGAGTAAACCTCCCTTCAAGTCATTCACTGCCCTGACGCGAGGGCAAACATACTATCATCACACCAATACTGCGGAATAATCGCTCATAAGTATTGCGGCAACCTGTGCCTAGCCTTAAGGCTCTTAGAAGTTCTGTTACTGAGCTGAACACTAGAATATCCTTTCATAAGGAGACTATTATAGTCCAATCAACTATACTACGAGAATCATCTCGCACCACATTTGTAGTGCCATTACAATCCTTCAATTTTCGATTTATAACAAGTGCTCGCGTAAGATCGAGTAGGAAGAAATAAAAGGCATAAGCCTCAAAGGAATTGAACCGCACGATAAGGAAATCAAGAAGGGAAGTAATCCTAACAGCCCTGTAGCCTCCCGAGGATAAGTACAGACTTCTCCGTCCTGATTCGCGAGACTCTACTAGACTTCCTCATGACTCGTGAGACCGACGGGAACCTAGTGCTCTAATACCATGTTATCACGACCCAAAATTCACTAAGGGTCGTGGTGGCGCCGGACACCGTTGTCAGGCAAGCCAACTAAATAATCAATTAAATTCTCCTTTTAATTACCTTTGAAAATCTAGGATTTTTCCTTCCATTTTTTAATTGTTAAAACAATCTCTACTTCAATTCAAATTAAGTAATAACTATTAGTACACATCTTTCGAAAACCATCCCAGAACCCGGTGTCACAAGTGCATAAGCATCTATTGATAAGGAAAATAAAATACAACTTCTGTCCGAAATACAGTGGACATGGAATAAATATAAAAAAATGCTGAAAGGAACTACACTAGCTGTGGGTCGCCTCGAATAATGCAGCTCACCAGTCCCAGAATCATCTGTGCTGCTATGCCCCGTAGGCCACTAGAGTTACTTATACCTGTGCAACAAAAATGCACAGAAGTATAGTATGAGTACATAAACAACGTGTACTCAATGAGTGTCCCGCCTAATCTCGAAGAACTAGAGATCGTATGGTCAACTTTGACACTTACTAGTGATCCAATAATAATATAATAAATGTGCGAGGAAATCAGGGATTTTATATATAGTAGTTCTAACTTACAAAGCGAGAAAACAGGTAAACACCTTTAACAAGTAATAAAGGATTTTCATGGTTTACTTTTCATTATTTTATCAATTTATACCAAGCCATGAAAGGCAATATCCACATTTAAAATTCTCAGGAAAACAATATATATCATGCGCAAATTATGCCGAGGCGATGACCCGCTCCAACAGAAAAGAAATGTGCACTTGCCAAGGGTCGACGGCGCGCTTATTGATGCGTCTATTTAATCTGCCGAGGCGTTCGGCCCGTTCCAAAATAAACGCATAGAGACATTCAGTCAAGAAGCCAACTTGGGGAAATTATTCAAGGAAGAACGAATTCGTTTTTAACAAATTAAGAAAATGAGGTTTAGATCTTGTTGGAAATTCTTTTACTATTTTGATGTGGTTTAAGCAATTCAACTGTTCATAAGAATACAAATATTCCAAGTATAGCATGCTTTTGGGTCCTAGACTACCCGGACAATAGCATAATAGTAGCTATGCACGGACTCTCGTCACCTCGTGCGTACGTAGCCCCCACAAATAGGAGCACATAATCAATTAACTCACCTATGGGGACAATTCCCTCTTACAAGGTTAGAAAAGAGACTCACCTCGCTCCAAAGATCCACACCGGCATTACACACCCTTCCGAAGACTCTAATTGATGCACCACGCTCCAAAACTAGTCAACGGTTACGTAAATCCATTAATATATGCTCAATTATTCATTACAATCTAAATTATAGCAATTCCTAACTCCGATCGAAAAGTTGACCAAAACGCCCTTGAGCCCACGTGCCCGGAATCCAAAATTTTTCAAAGATTAAGATTACCCATGACCTTAGGAACTTAAATATATTATTTTTACTAATTTCCAAACCCAAAATCGTGGCTAAATTCCAAGAATATAATTTTCTAGGTTTTCCACCAAAACCCCACTTTTTCTACAGTTTTCCAAGTCTAAATCCCTAGATAAACCATGTACTTAACCAAAGCTAGCATAAATTACTTACCTCATGACAAGTGACGAAAATGGTGCCTCAAAGCTGCTTCCCATCGACTCAAATGGAAGAAAAATGGGGTTGAAATGAACTCAACCCCGAATTTTAAGACCTCACTGCTCCAGGCAATTCCGCTTCTGCGGAATTATTTCCACTTATGCGGTTCCGCCTATGCGGTTCCGCCTATGCGGTTAGAACGCCGTTTCTGCGGTTCCTTCCCAAACCGCCCAGCTTCCGCTTCTGTGCTTCCTTTTCCACAGGTGCGGTCCTGTATCTGCGGCTCCCTGACCGCATCTGCGGTCCCAACTCCCCTCACCAAAATCTGCATCTACGGTCTTCCTGGCCGCTTCTGCGGCTCCGCACCTGTGGCCAAATCTTCGCAGGTGCGGAAATACCATATATCGGCTGCCTCAACTTTTCTTCAACTCCAAATTTGATCCATTAACCACCCGGAATCCACCCGAGGCCCCTGGGACCTCAAAATAACCTACCAACCAATCCCAAAACACTTTACGGACTTGATCAAGGCCTCAAATCATATCAAACAACGCTAAAACCACGAATTTCACCCCGATTCAAGTTTTATGGACTTTGAACTTTCCAACTTCTACTTCTGATGTTTAAACCTATCAAATCATGTCCGTTTGACCTCAACTTTTGTACACAAGTCATACTTGACATTACAGACCTACTACAACTTCCGGAATCGGATTCAGACCCCGATATCAAAAGGTCCACATCCGGTCAAACTTCTCAAAAACCTTCAAATTTCTATCTTTAGCCAAATGGCTTCAAAATGACCTACGGACCTCCGAATTCACTTTCGATCGCGCTCCCAACTCCAGAATCACCATACGGAGCTACTCCCTGTCTCAGAATTCCAAACAGACATCGATAACACTAAAATGCACTTCAAACCAAAATTATGAAATTTCTTTTAGAATGCCAACTTCCACAATATGCGCCAAAACGCTCCTAGGTCATCCAAAACCCGATTTGGGCATACGCCCAAGTCCAAAATCATCATGCGAACCTGCTGGGACCTTTAGCTCCAGATTCCAACGTCATTTACTCAAAATTTCAATCCTAGTTCATTCTTTCAATTTTAAGCTTCCGAAACAAGAATTCTCCTTCCAAATCAACTTTGGACTTTCTGAAATTCAATTCCGACCACCCGTACAAGTCACAATACCTGAAATGAAGCTGCTCAGGGCCTCAGACCTCTGAATGATGTGCTAGTGTCCAAAACGACCGGTTGGGCCATTACAGTAGATTCATACAATTCCATGGATTCGGAAGTAAGTTCCCTTAATTATTAATAAAGGAAATAGTTCTCAACAGAACAAGTCAATCAAAATTTATTAAAAGCATGGCAATGAAAGGATTTTGAAATCTAAAAATGAAGGCCGTAAATGACATAAAACTCAATAGGGAAAACCATAAAGAATAGCAAACATATTGGATTCACATC
Organism: Nicotiana glauca; assembly: GCA_026770625.1. Taxonomy (NCBI): domain Eukaryota; kingdom Viridiplantae; phylum Streptophyta; class Magnoliopsida; order Solanales; family Solanaceae; genus Nicotiana; species Nicotiana glauca. Next base: position 52,583 of record MU710271.1, on the reverse strand, counting down.
ATTACTGAAACATTTCATATATGAAACAACTGGACATCTACAACCATGTTGGACGCTGTACCTCCAGGGCTTCGACTGGATAGAAAAAACTTCAAACGGAAACCTCGAACGATAACTCGATCACTTGAACCTCGAACGACATATCAATAACCAGCTCAGAATAAATAAAAATAGAGCTTCGCTCGAAATATCAACTATCTGATACACCAAAGCTCGAATGTGGCTCGGAGAACTCAACTAAACTTCATAGAGATAGGAGGATTTTTTCTTATTTTTGAGGAAAGAAGAAAGGAGCGGCGTAGGTGTGTATATCTCCAAAAATGAGAGAATCAACCTCTCTATGATAATGAGAGCTTGAATTTCTAAGAGTTTCGAAAGAAGGCCCACCATCACTGGTCTTTTCCAATTCAGAAAGAGAGATTCGAGGGTGGGGAAAAATGACCGCCGACTCTTTTTGTGTAGTCTAGCTCTTTTTTCTTTTCTTTTCTTTTTAATTTTTAGAGCTAGATATTATTTTATAGGGGTAGGAATAAGGTTAGGTCAAATGAAGAATGAGTATGAGCTCAATATTTCGGGCTTGAAGGGATTTGGGTCATGAATTTGGGCTAATTATCTTTGGGGTAGGAAGACTAAATCAAAATCTTTTTATCTATTTTTCTTATTCTAAAATATAATAAAATCCTAAATTAATCCTAAATCTATCTAATTTGTAAAAGTTAAAATTTTTTATTTATTAAAATAACAAATTAACTTAAAACTAAATAAAAACGTTATTTTCTAAAGACTAAAAGCTAAATATGTGAAAATGATTATTTTTGTGATTTTTTCCTCAATAATGCAATTAACTCAATGTAATTAATTCCTAAATGCAAATTGAAACTTAGATCATATGAAATTAAAATGTGGCAATTCTGTATGATTTTAAAATATTAAAAATACATGAAATGCAACTAAATAAAGAATACTTATAAAATCTCTTAAAAATTATTTTTAGTTTATTTTTGGGAGTTATTTTTATGTAGGGCAAAAATTAGGTGCTCGCAGCTGCCCCTCTTTGTTCGGAAATATGAAGAGTTTTCGGGCAAAGATAAAGTGAGAATTACGAGCAATTTTTGCCCATTTGAAACTCCATTTGGAAGCATTTTGAAAAAGTTTGACTGAACCTTGCTTCGGAGGTTGCCTACATATCCTTGGCTATAAAGGAATCTGATCGGTGTAATTTTGGAAGGATGATGGAGTGATAAGTTCGAGAGTCGTATGAGGTTCCGTCGAGCCTCCAGTCCTCGGTCATGTTATTACATCAAAATCAAAATGAAAAAGACTAACTAAATGTATCGACTACAAGTTACAAGATTCTATAAATCTTCTTAAGCTTGATCTTGAGTCTTGACTGGTTCTTCCTGCAGACTCTGATCTGAATCTTGATGCTTGTTAGCTACGAATGCTAGTTTAATTTTCTTCAGCTCTTCGGATCAAGGCGGGACATGGAAAGATTGTGACTTCAATCATATCTTGGGCAGTTCGCATCTTTTCCCCGCTTCTGCACTTGGAGTTCAACTTCTTTTCTTATTTTTTCTTTTCTTTTATTTGGATTGAGTCTTCTTCTTTTGGTCATCTCAAACCTCATGCCTCATGTGTTCAGACACCTAAACAAATAAATGAATGGAATTTTTCTATCCCAGTTTTTACTAGGAAAATTTTGTGAGTTATTGTAACTAAAATCTAAACTATTTCTTTATTGAAAGCAATTAAAATCGGGATTGTGTATTCCTGAGAAAAAGAGATTAGGGAGTGGAGACCTATATTTATAATGAAATCAACTAGGGAGTAGAGAATATACATTGAAAAAGAGACTAGGGAGTGGAGACCCTATATCTAAACTAAAATCAACTAGGGAGTGGAGACCCTATGTTGGAAAAGTAGACAAGGGAGTAGAGAACGTATGTCTAAGTTAAAATCAACTATGGAGTAGAGACCATATGTTGGAAAAATGACTAGAGAGTGGAGACACTATGTCTAAAATAACTTCAACTAGGGAGTGGATACCCTATATTGGAAAAGTAGACTAATAGCTTGTTTGGCCAAAAATTAAGGTGTTTGGCCAAGCTTCTGGAAGGAAAAAAGTGCTTTTAGGAGAAGCAGAAGCAGAAGCAGTTTTGAAGAAGTAGAAAAAGTAGCTTTTCTCCAAAAGCACTTTTTTGAGAAGCACTTTTGATAAAAATACACTTAGAAGTAGTTTTTAATAGCTTGGTCAAACACTAATTGCTGCTCAGATGTGCATTTCAAACTAATTAGTCAAACACAAGCTGCTTCTCACCAAAAGTACTTTTGAGAAAAGCACTTTAGAAAAAAAGTGCTTCTCAAAATAAGCTGATTTTTGCAGCTTGGCCAAATGGGCTATAAGTAGTGGAGACCCTATTCCTAAAATAAAATCAACTAGAGAGTGGAGACCCTATGTTGGAAAAGTGACTAGGGAGTGGATACCTTATGCCTATAACAAATTCAACTAGGGAGTGGAGACCCTATGTTGGAAAAGTGACTAAGGACGGGAGATCCTATGTCTAAAATAAAATCAACTAGGGAGTGGAGACCCTATGTTGGAAAAATAGACTAGGGAATAGAGACCCTATGTCTAAAATAAGATCAATTAGGGAATGGAGACCCTATGTTGGAAAAGTGACTAGTGAATGGAGACCCTATATCTAAAATAAATTCAACTAGTGAGTGGAGAACCTATATTGGAAAAGTGACTTGGGAGTGGAGACCCTATGTCTAAGATAAAATAAACTAGGTAGTGGAGACCCTATGTTGGAAAAGCAGACTAGGGAGTGGATACCCTATGTCTAAAATAAAATCAACTAGGGAGTGGAGACCCTATGTTGGAAAAGCGACTAGGGAGTAGAGACCTTATGTCTAAAATAACTTCAACTCGAGAGTGGAGACCCTATGTTGGAAAAGCAGACTAGGGAGTGGAGACCCTATCGCCTAAAATAAAATCAACTAGGAAGTGAAGACCATATGTTGGAAAAGAGACTAGGGAGTGGAGACCTTATGCCTAAAATAAAATCAACTAGGGAGTTGAGACCCTATATTAGAAAATAAAGTAGGGAGTGGAGACCCTATGTCTAAAATAAAATCAACTATGGAGTGGAGACCTTATTTTGAAAAAAAAACATAAATAGAGATTAGGGACCCTAGGCTACCATGTTCTTGAATTTTCTTCTCTTTTTTATTTCTTTTATATAAGAAAATGAGTAAAAATGCAGGAAAGAATTCGGAGGAGACTTCCCTTTTGATTGATTATTGCTACGAAGTTGTTTCTAGTCCCTGCACAGTTTCTCTTTGGTTGCACTTGCTTCATAAGAGTTGCTTTGGATTGCACCTGTTTCATGTTTTCAAAGAAAGAGAAATTGTTAGTTTGAAACGATGGTTGTTTTTGTGGCCTTGATTGTTTCAATAACTTGATCTCCGCCTGGCTTCTTTGATGAAGATCTCAATTGCAACTACTCGTTTCCTAGGGACCAATTTCATTTCAGGTCCTGAGAACCTCTGGTTTTTTCAAGATTTTTCCACGACGGTTGGTCGGTGGAACTCAAGTTTTCTGACTTTATTTTGCCTTCGTAGGCCTATCACTTTTGACTTGCTATTTATCTGTTTCTTTTTTTTAACCATTCGAAGCATCGAGGAACTTTTGGCTCCTCAAACTTGATACAGCGGCTAGTAGGGTGGGACTTAACCTTTTCCAACTTTATTTCACCTTTATATGCCTTTCATTTCTGGGTTTTTTCTTCCAACTTCAATTTCAGAGCATTTAGGGTACCTTGGCTTTTTCAAATCTTTGCCGAGACGGTTAGAAATGTGAGAATTAACAGTTTCCAACTTTATTTTGCCATTGTGGGCTTTTAACTTTGATTTCCTTTCTTTCAGGCATTTCTTTTCATTTCAGAGCATCAGCCATCATGCCCAGTCGAGGTCGACTTGATGCCCCTAACGAGGTTCGGTGTCTTTTTGCATATTAGCTTGTATCAAGTAAGAACCCAGTAAATTAGCCTTACCATCCTTTCTTTGTCTTAGTTTCAGAACATCGTTAGACCGGAAGGGATTCAAAGAAAACAAATAATGGAATGGAGAATGAGTTTAAAACTAGAAGTGTCCCTTTCGGGGAAAGGAAAGAAGGACTTATCTGGAGCACATGCGGACTTCAATGAACATGACATGCCTTTTGGTCTGGATGCCTGATTTGTGTAAACCGTACGACTCTCAGAAATGCATCGCACATTTGCCTCAAAATTGAGGAACCTTGCCAGGATTCTATCGATGCCGATGTCTGTGAGGATCCTATTTTCGATCAAAGGCACCCTTTGCGGGTTTTCACGAGCTAACCTCTCTCATTTCTCTTCTCACTATCGCATAATAGTGCTATTTGTGAGTTTTCACTAACAAGACTCTCTCATTTCATTTCTCTCATTTTATTATATCATATCCAAGTAACTCTATCATCCCATTTTGAACCTCTATACCAATTGAGCAGAAGTACTTGAATAGGGTTTTGGGGTAAAAAGGATTTGGATTGAATTACAAATCCTCCACCTCTAAAACAACTGTTCGTCCTCGAATGGACAAAAGAAAGAAGTACCTGAGTCGGGGAATAGATATGGATAACGGCTCCGCATATCAGACTCGGACTCCCAGGTCGAGGCCTCAGGGGGCTGACCTCTCCACTGAACACGAATAGAGGGAAAACTCCTAGATCTCAATTGACGAACCTGCCGGTCTAGAATAGCTACCGGCTCCTCCTCATAAGATAAATCCTTGTCCAACTGGACAGTGCTAAAGTCTAACGCATGGGTAGGATCGCTGTGATACCTCCGAAGCATAGACACATGAAAAATTAGATGCACGGCTGATAAGCTATGTAGCAATGCAAGTCTGTAAGCCACCTCTCCTACTCGATCAAGAATCTCAAACGGACCAATGTACCTAGGGCTAAACTTGCCCTTCTTTCCGAACCTCATCACGCCCTTCATAGGTGACACCCGAAGCAATACCTGCTCACCAACCATGAAAGCTACGTCTCAGACCTTACGGTATGCATAACTCTTCTGCCTAGACTGAGCTGAATGAAGCCTCTCCTGAATGATATTGACCTTATCTAAGGCCTTCTAAACTAAGTCTGTACCCAATAACCGAGCCTCTCCCGGCTCAAACCATCCGACTGGAGACCGACATCGCCTACCATACAATGCCTCATAAGGAGCCATCTGAATTCTGGACTAGTAGCTATTGTTGTAGGCAAACTCTACTAAAGGAAAAAACTGGTCCCACGAGCCTCCAAAATCAAAGACACAAGCTCAGAGCATATCCTCCAAAATCTGAATAGTCCGCTCGGACTGACCATCCATCTGAGGATGGAATGCGTTGCTCAACTGAACCTGGGTACCCAACTCTTGCTGAACGGCTCTCCAAAAGTGCGAGGTAAGCTGCGTACCCTGGTCCGAAATGATGGATACCGGCACACCATGAAGGTAGACAATCTCCCTGATATAAATCTCAACTAACCTCTCGGATGAATAGGAGACTGCCACTGGAATAAAATGCACTAACTTGGTCAGCCTATCAACAATGACCCAAATAGCATCAAACTTCTTCCGAGTCAACGGAAGTCCAGTAATGAAATCTATGGTAATCCTCTCCCACTTCCACTCGGGAAGCTCAATCCTCTGAAACAAACCACCGGGCCTCTGATGCTCATACTTGACCACTTGACAGTTCAAACACCGATCAACATACGCAACAATGTCCTTCTTCATCCTATGCCACCAATAATGGTGCCGCAAGTCCTGATACATCTTCGCGGTGCCCGGGTGAATAGAATACCAAGAACTATGGGCCTCCGCTAAGATCAACTCTCGAATCACATCAACATTAGGCACACAAACTCGCCCCTGCAATCTCAAAACACCATCATCATATAAGGTCACCTTCGTGGAACCTCCACACTGCACCATGTCTCTCATGACACACAAATGGGGATCGTCAAACTGCCGATCGCGAATACGCTCCAATAGAGAAGAATGAGCGACCATGCAAGCTAACACTCTTCTAGGCTCAGAAATTTCTAATGTCACCAATAGATTGGCCAAAGCCTGAACATCTAAAGCAAGCAGCCTCTGGCTGGCCGAAATCTAAGCAAGACTACCCATGCTGGCGGACTTCCTACTCAATACATCGGCCACCACATTGGCCTTACCCGAGTGATACAAGATAGTAACATCATAATCTTTCAACAACTCTAACCACCTCCACTGCCTTACATTCAACTCCTTCTGCTTAAACAGATACTGAAGGCTCTTGTGATTCGTGTACACCTCACACGTCACACCATATAGATAATGCCTCCAAATCTTCAAAGCATGAACAACAGCTGCCAACTCTAGTTCATGAACCGGATAATTCTTCTCGTGGATCTTCAACTGTCTCGAAGCATAGGCAATGACTTTGCCATCCTGCATCAATACTGCACCAAGCCCAACGCGGGAAGCATCACAATAGACTGTGTAAGGCCCTGAACCCGTGGGCAAAACCAATATTGGTTCCGTAGTCAGAGCTGTCTTGAGCTTCTAAAAGCTCACCTCACACTCATCTCACCACCTAAACTGGGCACCCTATGGGGTTAATCTGGTCATCGGGGCTGCAATAGACAAAAATCCATCTACGAACCGACGGTAATAACCTGCTAACCCCAAGAAACTCTGAATCTCGGTCACTAAAGCTGGTCGAGGCCAATTCTTGACTGCCTCAATGTTCTTCAGGTCCACCTGAATACCCTCTGCTGATACAATATGACCCAGAAATGCAACTGAACTCAACTAGAACCCGCACTTCAAAAACTTAGCATATAGCTGACTATCCCTCAGAGTCTGAAGAACCACTCTGAAGTGTTGCTCGTGCTCTTCCTTGTTGTGGAGTATACCAGAATATCATTAATAAAGACTATCACGAACAAGTCTAGATATGGCCTGAACACTCGGTCTCAACTCCATAAATGCTGCTGGGGCATTGGTCAACCCAAATGACATGACTAAAAATTCATAGTGCCCATATCGAGTGCGGAATGCTGTCTTAGGGACATCAGATGCCCTAATCTTCAGCTGATGGTAGCTAGTTCTCAAGTCTATCTTTGAGAACACCTTTGCTCCCTGAAGTTGGTCAAACCGATCCTCAATCCTCGGCAGTGGATACTTGTTCTTTATCATCACTTTGTTCAATTGCCGGTAATCAATACACATCTGCATCATTCCATCCTTCTTCTTCATAAATAACACCGACGCACCCCAAGGAGAAACACTAGGACTGATAAAACCCTTCTCTAGTAAATCCTGCAACTGGTCCTTTAACTCCTTCAACTCTGGCGGGGCCATGCGATACGGCAGAATAGAAATGGGCTGCGTGCCCAGAGCCAGATCAATACAGAAATCAATATCCCTATCAAGCAGCATACCCGGCAGGTTTGAAGGGAAAACCTTAGGGAACTCCCAAATAATAGGAACAGATTCAATAGAAGGAACCTCTGTGCTGGAGTCGCGAACATATGCCAGATAAGCTAAACACCCCTTCTCGACCATGCGTCGAGCCTTAACATATGAAATAACAAAGCAAGTGGCATGACCTGGGGTCCCTTTCCACTCTAGTCGGGGCAATTCTGGCAAAGCCAAGGTCATGGTCTTGGCGTGACAATCTAAGATAGCATGATACGGGGACAACCAATCTATCCCCAAAATAATGTCGAAATCTACCATATCTAAAAGCAGTAAATCAACACGGGTCTCAAGACCCTTAAACACAAACATACAGGAACGATGTACCCGATCGACTACTATGGAGTCACCCACTGGTGTAGATACATAAACAGGAATGTCCAAAGCATAACTAGACATAGCCAGGCAGGGTGCAAACTAGGACGACACATATGAATATGTAGACCCAGGGTCAAATAGCAATGACGCATCTCTATAACAAACCAGAATAGTACCTGTAATAATGGCATATGATTACTCGACCTCTGGTCTGGCTGGCAAAGAATAAAACCGAGGCTCAGCCCTACCTCCCCGAAGCATATCTTTAGGATGATCGGCTACCTGTTGACCCCTACCTTTGGTGGTCCAGCCTCCACCTCTACGGTCTCGACCTCCACGGTCTCGACCTCCACGGTCTCGACCTCCACCTCTATGATCCCTACCCTCGCCCCTGGCTGGCTGTATAGGTTGTGGGTCACTTGGTGCCTGAATCATGGGGCGAGGACCCTGCTGCTACGATTGTGTACCCCTCAATCTCAGGCATGCTCTCCTGATGTGAACATACTCACCACACTCATAACATCCCTCCGTACGATGAGACTGCCCTGATGACCCGAATGACCTCCACGAAAACTCTAAAGAGGCTGTGCACTGATGGGAGATGGTGGTGCACTGAGTGACTGCTAATCGGAATACTGCCCATGAAAGCCACGAAAGCCACGATCACCTGGAACACCTTGCGAAGCCTGGAGGGCTGACTGAAAGGGCTTGGAAGGCTGACCCCTATCATAAGAATCCATGCCTCCAGATGAGGCACCACTAAATCGACCTGAGTGACGTGGTCTCTTGTCTGACCTAAGACCACTCCCTTGTGGCAGAACCATCTCGATCCTCCGGGCCACATTGGCCACCTCCTGAAAGGTAATGTCACTACCCGCCTCCCTGACAATCTAAAGATGAATAGGCTGAATCAAACCATTAATGAATCTCCTTACCCTCTCCCTCTCAGTGGGGAGTATGACGAGGGCATGGCGAGCTAGATCGATAAACCGGGTCTTATACTGGGTGACCGTCATTGACCCCTACTGGAGGCGCTCAAACTGCCTCCGGTAAGCATCCCTCTGAGTAACGGGAAGAAACTTCTCTAGAAACAACTCTGAAAATTGATCCCAAGTCAAAGGCGGCGACCTTGCTGGTCTGGCTAAACAGTAATCCCTCCACCAAGTCTTGGCAGATCCAGATAGATGAAAAGCTGTAAAATTAACTCCATTAGACTCCACAATGCCCATGTTCCGAAAACCTCGTGGCAGCTATACAAGAAATCTTGGGGGTCCTCAGAAGAAGCTCCGCTGAATGTAGCAGTGAAGAGCTTGGTGAACCTGTCCAGCCTCCACAAAGCATCTACGGACATAGTCGATCCATCACCGGCCTGTGCAACTACCCCCAGCTGAACTACCGTAGCAGGCTGGACCGGTGGAATCTGAGTCTGGGGAGCTACGTGCTCCGGAGTACATGCGGCAGGAGTTTGGGCCCCTCCTCCAGCTTGGGAAGTGGCTAGTGCTACAGGGAGCAATCCTGCTCGGGTGACACTCTCCATGACGCCAACCAATCGGATCAAGGCGTCCTAAAGAACTGGGGTAGCAATAAACCCCTCTAGGACCTGAGTTGGGCCCACCGAAACTGTCTAGGCTGGCACCGAAACCTCCTCGTCAAGGCCAACCTGAGGGTCTGCCAGTGGTGTTGCTGCTGGTGGCTGGGCTCTACCCCTGCCTCGGCCCCTAGCATGGCCACGTCCTTTGCCCCTAGCGGGAGCTGCCTGGGGCTCGGACTGCTGATTGGTGGATGAGGAAGCGCATGTTCTTGCCATCTGCAAAAAGAATAGAGTAGAAATTCAATCAGCATTGAGAAACCAAATCACACGACAAGAAAGAACAAATGAGAGATTTTTCGTAACTAAATAGACTCTGGGAACAAGTACAGACATCTCCGTACCTACCCCTCAGACTCTACTAAGTTTGTCTGTGAGTTGTGAGACCTATGTAACCTAGTGCTCTGATACCAACTTGTCACGACCCGGATTTCCCACCATCGGGAGTCGTGATGGCGCCTACTGTCGAAGCTAGGCAAGCCAAGCATTTAAAACCTTTTCGGATAACATCACAACAGTAATAACAATAATAGACCTTTAAATAAGATCGGAAGTCTTTTATAACATAAATAACTGAAAACCCAGAATGTGGAAGCTTAATATTTCACTACCCAAGACTGGAGTCGCTATCTCACGAACTACTAATGAATACTAAAAACAAGTCTGAATAGAAAAAAAATATACAGTGTCTGTCTCAGTACAATGAAAACAAACAGAAGATATAGAAAGGGACTCTGGCCTGCGAATGCCAGCTAGGCTGCCTCGTAGTCCCTGGACTAAAGTCAGCTCCCACTCAATGTGCTACTGTTGTGGTCCAAAAGCTGCTCCGGTACCGTGATCTGTGAAAAAAAGAACAGAAGTGTAGCATCAGCACAACTGACCCCATGTGCTGGTAAGTGCCTGGCCTAACCTCGGCGAAGTAGTGACGAGGCTAGACAGGACTACCAAATCAACCTGTACAGCTCAATATATATATGTTCAATGAAAGGAAAGAATACAAAAACTAAACAATTAAAAGGGAGGAAAGTATGCTATGGGGGAATACAATCCGGATATAAAAGTCATCAACTTAAATATGAAACAGGGCACAACAATAATTAACAAAGAACAGGAAATCCAACAGTTGCACAGCATCAACCTTCGTGCTTTTACTCCCATCCTCACCCAAGGCAATCAAATAAAATGCATGGCATCACCCTTCGTGTTTTTCCTCACATAACTCTCATTTCATTGTTCGGAATGATCCTTCGTGCAATTATAGTCAAATCAGAGCACGGAATGTCCCTTCGTGCATAATATAATCAACAATGGCACGGAATGACCCTTCGTGCAAATATAATCAACAATGGCACGGAATGACCCTTCGTGCAAACATAATCAACAATAGCACGGAATGACCCTTCATGCATCATCCTTCTTCCTCACCCAAACAGCAATCACAACCAAACGGGCGAGGGAAACAAATAATAACAAAAAATGTCCCATTAAGGGAAAAACACAATTAAACAACTAAATCCTGGCAAGGGAGCAATGACAATAACTTACACATCCCGGCAAGGGAGATAATCACATCTCTTTCCAATTCTTTCATTTCTTACTCGATAGTATATTTATCGTTTGAGCCAACGCTCCAAAGAATTCACAATTCATAATTTATCCTCAAACTTTTCACATTGTGTAGAAAATCATTAATTAGCTTGGAAAAGTCCCAAAGTATGCCAAAACAAGTACCAACAAAGACCCACGGTCATGCTAGACACCGGTGTATAGATACTCATCACCATGCTTGTACACTGTACTCGATCATTTAGCAATTAGCAATTAATAACACTCAAATCCTATTCCCTCAAGCAAAAGTTAGATCATACACTTACCTCAAAGACATCCTACGAACTTACTCGCGCGATCAAATTGCCAAAATAACATCATATACTTAGAATCAAGCCTCAAAACTCATGATTTTCTTCTAAACTTCATAAACTTTCAAATTTTGAACTTATAGTCCGAAACACGTCAAACGACGTCCGATTTTGATCAAACTTCACAGAAAGCGCTTAACACATATTTAAGACTTGTATCGGGTGTCGAAACCAAAATACGAGCCCGATACCATAGTCTTTTAATGAATTTCCATTTCCTTTTTCCTTAATAACTTCAGAAAAATAATTTAACAGAACAATTCTTTCCTCGGGCTCTAGACCTCAGAATTCGACTCTGGGCAGATGTCCGAGTCCCATATTTTTCTACGGACCTTCCGGGACTGTCCAATCTCGGGTCCGGGTCCGTTTACCAAAAATTTTGGCCAAAGTCAACTTTAATCATATTAATATCATAATTCTTCAAATTTTTCACAGAATTCATATATTTCAACATAAAAGATTTTCGGCTACGCATCCGGACTGCGCACACAAATCGAGGCAAGTAAAAATGAGGTTTTCAAGACCTCAAAAGCATGGAGTGGATGAGGAAATAGGTGATGAACCCTTTGGGTCGTCACAACTTATCGGGGTAGTCGATTTGGTTCCCGAGATGTTTTGAAATGCTATGAGACACTTAATCTCAAGGTTGGAAGCTCAAGTTGAAAGGTTGATCAGATGTTTACTTGTATGTAAATGACTATGGAATAGAGTTCTGATGGTTCTGATTTCTCCTTCGGGTGATTTTGGACTTAGGAGTGTGTCTGGATGGTGATTTAGAGGTCTGTAATTGATTTAGTCTTGAAATGGCAAAGGTTGGAAATTTAGAAGTTTTATCGAGAGTTGACTTTGATGTTACCGGGCTCGAATTATGGTTCCTAAAGTTGGAGTAGGTCTGTTATGTCATTTATAGCGTATGTGCAAAATTTGAGATTAATCAAACTTGGTTTAATAGGTTTCAGTATCCAATGTAGAAGTTGGAATTTCTTAGTTTTCATTATGCTAGAATTGGGATGCAATTCATATTTTTCTGTTGTTTGATGTAATTTGAGGGCTCCACTAAGTGCGTATCGTCTTTTAGTACTTGTTGGTGTATTTGGTTGAGGTCTATGGGGCCTCGGGTAGAGTTTGGATGGTTAATGGATCAATATCAGAATTTAAAGACTGTTGTAGTGCACAAGGTCTGGTGCGATCGCACATGCGCAGTTTTAATTGCAGGTGCGAGCTCGCAAAAGCGAGCAGGGGATTACAGAAAAAGCGAGGAAGGAAGTGGGCAGTGGTCACAGGTGCAAGGTTACTTTCCACAGCTACTACATCGCATTGGGCGCAGAAGTGGAGATTGGACTTGTTGGTGTATTTGGTTGAGGTCCCGGGGGCCTCGGGTGGAGTTCGAATGGTTAACAGATCAAATATCAAAATTTAAAGACTGTTGAAGTGCACAAGGTCTGGTGCGATCGCACATATGGAGTTTTAATCGCATGTGCGAGCTCGCAAAAACGAGCATGGGATTGCAGAAGCAACGAGGAAGGAAGTGGGCAGTGGTCGCAGGTGCGAGGTTACTTTCCGCACCTGCTGCGACGCATTGGGCGCAGAAGTGAAGATTGGCCAACTATGGGATTTGTGCAGGTGCGAAAGGAAATTTCACACCTACGAGTTCACAGATGCGAAGAAAATATTGCAGAAGAAAAAAGGGGCTTGGTGAGGCACGTCCGCAGAAGTGGAAGAATTACCGCAAAAGCGGAACTGCGGGTGCGGTTAAATAACCCGCAGAATCGAAAGCACTGGGTTGAATGTTAAATTCGAGGGTTTCGTGATTTTTCTCATTTTGGACTTTGCAAACTCGGTCCAAGGCGATTTTTGAGAGGATTTTCGAGGGGTTTTGATATTTGGCTTAATGTATGCATATTTGATGTATATTTCCTCACATTGTGCTCATGTCTCATGGATTTGAGATGCATAATATAATGATTTGTGCTAATTTGTGATATTTCTATATGTAGGAATCGTTCGGATGCAATTTGGGATGAAAGTATGTGAATTGGAGCGAAAATTGGAAAAAAATATAAAAGTGCAAATTTGAGGGACATAGGAAGCGTGTGGCGCACTTTACAGAAAGCATGAGAAGTTGAGCACCAGGGCAAGCGCCCCGCACTGCCCTGGATGCTCAAAACGCAAACACGTCCTAATTCGATTAGGACTCAGTTATTATGATCCTAAAACACCCCAATTCATATAAAAGCCAACCTAAACCTATTTTGAGTGGGAATATGTGACATTGAGAGAGAAACAAAAGTAAGAAATACTCGGGAGCATGGATTTGATCAATTCTTCCATTCTTCTTCTAGTATTCATTAATTTATATTTAAAAATATTATTTTTGATGATTGTATGAACATGAGGAGCTAAGAACCCTATTGTTCTGGGGTCATGGGTACCACATGAATGTTGATGTTTGACGTTTAAATTGACGAATTTTGTTTTTTAATGTTGGGTTATTTATTTAATTATGGTTTTAATTATTTTGCTGATTAGATAACAGTGAAATACTATCTGAGAATCTAGAGTTGAAATCGAAAGTGAAAATTCTAGATTGCATAAAGAATTAAATAGAGCAGGTTCTTAAACTCAGGCATCGGGGAACGGATTCGAAATTTGGATAGAAATATGCCTCATTATCTTGCTTGGTTAAAATACAGGAAGTGTAAATACATTCTTATTATTCTTAATTACAAAGACATATAGGCATTAAGTTAGCTTGAATATGCGATCAAGAACTCGACAGATTATTATGAGTAATATCAACCTTGTCAATCAACAATCCAGATAAATCGATTAGTCATTTTAAGTGAAGAACGCAACATGATTGTTAGCTAACCTGTGACCCTGGAATATCTTCTCCTACTGATGGTTACCCGAAATTGCTTAAGTGTTGCGGTTGATTTTGATTTATTTCACTGCTTGATAGTTTTAGGTAGTAAATTATTCACTTATATATTTTGTGAGAAATCTCTTAAATAGATAAGTTGTTTGAGCTTGAATCAGTTAAAAGTTAATCATAAGTCTTCGTGGAAACGATACTCTAGTCACTACTCTATTACTTCATGATCACATATACTTGTGTGAGTGTGTTTGGTCGCAACAGGTTTGTTAAGTAAAGTAACTTGTGATCATTTTTATTCAGTAATCTTGTTTCCCACATTGAATTTCACACTTAGTTTGTGTGTTTTTGTGGTGGAATTGGGAGTTTGAGGCTAGGGAATTGAAGAGTTTAATTTGAGAATTTGAGTGGTGTTTTTGTATTAGAATTTGGCAAATTCGGTATGGTTGGACTCGTGGTTGAATGGGCTTCTGGATTTTGTAACTTTTATTGGATTCCAAGATGTGTTCATGAGGGTCGACTTTTGAGTTGACTTTTTGATTTTTGATTAAGAACAGAGTACTTTCTTTTGAAATTTATTCCTTTAGCTCGTGTTGATTGTATAGAATTTTTTGTGGCAAGATTCGAGTCATTCAGAGGTTGTTTTGCGAGGAAATGTCTTGTTGGAGTAGAGGTTTGCACAGTTTGAGATAAGTAACACTTCTAAACTTGGTTACGAGGGTATGAAATATCGATTTACGTGCTATGTGATTGGTGTTGTAATGACCCGACCGGTCATTTTGAGCAATTACGTCTTGCTCGGCAGTTTAAGGTCCCGAGCAGCTTCTTATAATGTTTATTGACTTGCGTGCATGGTTGGATTCTGATTTTGGATGATTCAGAGTCAAATTGGAAGAAGGAACTAGTTTTGGAAGTATAAACTGTGAGAATATTACCGGAATTAGACTTTTGAGTAAATGCCCTCGGAATGAGTCGTAGGTAATCTCAACAACATTTTACGGTGAATTTGGACTTAGGCGCGCATCCGGATTCATATTTGGAGGTCCGTAGCATGATTTGAGGCATTTTGGTGAAAGTTTGAAAAAGTTAAAGTTGAAAATGGAGAAGTTTGAACCATAGTTAATTTTTGTGATATCAGGGTCGGAATGTAATTTCGAGAATTGGAGCAGTTCTGTCATGTTATTTTGGTCTTGTCTGCAAAATTTGGTGTCATGCCGGGTTGATTTGATCGGTTTCGGCACAAGTTTTCAAATTTGGAAAGATTTGGAAGTTCATAGTTCGATTCATGTTGTGATTCGTTGTTTCGGTATTGTTGGATATAATTTGAGACCTCGAGCGAGTCCATGTTAGGTTATATATCATGTTTGTGTGTTTAGATAGGGTCCCAGGGCCTTGGGTGTGTTGCGGGTGGGCTACGGGAATTTTTCCCCTTATTTTGAATTGTTGTTCTGTCTTCTAGTGTTCTCTTCTATGTGATTGCATAGGCACAGCCGTGATCGCATAACCTCAGTTGGGTGGCTCACATTTTTCCTTCTTCGCGATCGCACAGACATGTCCGCGATCGCGTACATACGTTCCTGCCTTCTCCGCGTTTGCACTACACTCCAGGTGCTCGCATAGCTCAGCTATATCAGTCGGTGACTCGCTCCCTCCCTCTTATGCAATTGCATGCATAACTACGCGGTCACATAGTCCATTTATGGGAAGCCTTTGTTTTTATTCTACGCGATCGCAATGTAAAAAAACCTGGGCATACAGAATATATTCCAAAATCGAGGGTTACACCATTTTCATCATATTTTGACTTTTAGAGCTCGGATCTTGGCAAAGTTTGGTGGCTTTTTCACAAAACGATTGGGTAAGTGTTCTTCTACTAGAATTAAATGTACTCCATGAATTTATCTTTATTTTTTTCATTTAAATTGTATTTTGGGATGGGGAAAGACTTGGTTTTTGAAAAAAAATTTCAAAATGAAAAATCATAATTTGTCGGACCAAATTGTATCGGAATTTGATAAATTTTATACTTAAACTCGTATAGGAATGGGTATTCGGTTTTTGTAAAATTTGTCGGGTTCCAAGGAGAGGGCCTGGGAGTCAACTTTTGTACCGATATTTGATTTTGTTAAAGAATGAGACTTATGATCCAGAATAGTTTCTTATGTGTTTTATTTGTGCTTTGAAGTTAATTTGGTTAGATTTGAGCCGTCCGGAGGTCTTTTCACCCGAGAAGTGCATTTTAGAGTATTGGTGTGTTGTCTTTGAGTGAATTATCTTGCCTAACCTTGTGTAGGGGACTTCCCCTTAGGATTGAGTCCTCTTTGCTAATTGTAGTCCGTGCATGCGAGGTGACGAGTGTGTGCTCGGACTTATTTGTGGGAAATATGCTCTAAGGTTCTTATGTCCATATGTTCAATATATGGAGAGTATTCCATTATGATTGGGTTTAATAATTGCTTAAATTGTCTCTATATGCTCCATACGATGTTTTCAGCTTTCCTCTAATTCCTATGTGTTACATTGACCCATTATTGCCTTAATTGAATTGATTTCCTTCCTTATTGTTTTGATACTTCTTGACTGTGAATTCCTCTGTGACTTCGTACAAATAGGTTACATGTCCAATTGTTGTGGTTACCGGTGTAGTTATCATGTGCTTATTATGTCTTATTGTTTGATTTGAGTTTCATTATGAAGTTAATTGTTTGTACAAGTTTGGTTATAGTTGATTCTCTTATTGGGACATATTTAAATCATATTGTTGACTCCCTTGCAGGGATTGGTTGTTTTCTTATTATTCCATTGCTGGGATTCTTCTGTGATTGTGAGCACGTGATTTTTGCCATAAGCAAATTATTCCAAAAGTTTCAAATAAAATAATTTTTACAATTGTAGGAATTTTTTTGCATTTTTGTGTTAATTGGTTGCATAATAACTCATATTAAAAATATAAAAAATATGCATTGCATTAGGATTTCAATCTTACATTTTGATATTGAGTAGGTATTAATTCATTTTAGAACAATTTAAAGAAAATCACAAAAAAATAGTTCATTTTAGCATTTTTATTGTTTTAATTAGAAATTGCTACAAAATAGTTATTAAATAATTTTAGGCTGTAATTAGTTTAATTGTTAGTTTAATTTCTTAATTTTATAAAACCAGAAAACAAATTTAATATAAAATATATAAGCTGGAAAATATAAAAATACAAAAAATGAAAATAAAATACAAAAGTAAAATGAAAAACAAGAAAAGCAAATAAAAAAAAGCAAAGAAAGAAAATATGTTAAATAAATTGGGCCAAATGCCAAACTCCAAACAAAATATACTCAGGCCCAAGCCAAATACGCCCCAATCCAGCCCATTTTTTCCGTCCCAGCCCGGTCCAATGACCCCACGACCTAAACGACGTCGCCTTGGCATCTTCAGATCTCAGCCCTTCATCACTTTTTATCTGACGATCCACAACTGATCAGGAGTAAATATTAAAGGGGCGGTTTGATTTAATTAAGTCAAAAAATATAGAAAATAACATTGTAATGTCTCCTCTTCCTAACCCTAACCTCGCTGGAATTCTCCGCCGGCGGGAAATGCCACCACCTCTAAACCTTACCAGATTTACACCATACATCCACCTTGATCCTCTCTTTCCACCCCTCTACTTGGTTTCTTTCGAACATCACCCCATCCGTTCGATTATTAAATTTTGTCTCGCCGGAATCCTACCTCCGGCGAACAACACCTACCTCAAATCACCCCAAATTTACACCGTAGACTCGTCTTCACTTTCTTATCCCAAATATTCAAACCATAGTCCTCAAATATCAACAAAAGACCTCAAATATGAATTTCAAAATTTTTCGGCCAAGAGTCCAAACTCAAATCTTTATGATTTTTTACCATAATATCCTTAACCATGTATTTTCTTATGAAAACACATGGTTATGGATGTTACGGGTCAAGAATCTCGAAAGATTCTCTCAAAATTGGTTGGCCGGAGTTTTTCGTGACATCAGTGAGTTCTTCTCCTATTTTCCTTTTCTTTTATGCTTTATTATTATTCCGATTGGTTCAATTAATGCTTTAAACAGTCTATAATAATTTTCATAGGATTCTGTTCTTATTTTGCCTGTTCAATTGTTTAGTTTAATAGAATAATTAGTATTCTGCCTTTATTTAGTTCTTCTTTTATCAATATTAAATAATTCTTGTTCTGATGCAATTCATAGGTTATAATCGTCAGTCATTAGCTTATTTGGTGTGAATCTTCTATTTTAGTTCAATATGTTTTAGTATTTATCTTGGCTATTTGTAAGTCAATTATGCTTAGTTCAGTTAGTGGTTAATTAGTTGAATTTGGCTATAATTAATCAGGATTGGATATAGCTGAGTAGTAATTGATAATTAAAATCTGGAAATTAGGGGTAGGGGAAACAGTAATTACAGAAGTGAAGGGAGGGTATTTTGGAGTATGGGAAAAGGGTTAATAGTAGTTATAACATAACTTTAGGGGCAATATGGGTATGAGAAAAGGGTAGTTTAGTAGATTCTGAATTAAAGTAAGGGCACTATAGGGATTATAGTATAATAGAATCTTCTAGATAGGGGTATTAGTATAGTTCTCAATAAATAAGTATAGCTAATTGTATTACAAGTTAAAAATAAAGGGTAGAAATAAAATAAAAGAGGGACTAATGTGTAAACACTCAAATTTGAGTTTTCCTCCAGATTTACATCTATAAATAGGCATTAATGTGCCTTGTTTTACAAGTTGAAGATCTGAAAAATTTTCTCCAAGCAATTTCTACCTTCTTAAGATCCAATTTGGAAATTCAAAGTTTCAAAAACTCAAAAATAATAGAAAACTTCCAAAAACTCAAAAAAAAAAATATTGTTACATTGGAGCTTTTTGCAATTCCAGCCATTAGTGTGGACCTCTAGAGCCTTTAAGTTCGAGTTTCAAGTTGTTTAGACCTGTTTCAACTGTTCTGGTTTTTGTTTGGATTGCTGGAAATTTCAGAAGTTCTTCTAGTTTAGTTTCAAGTTCGAAGTTGAGTTCAAATCAAGTCAATTTGTTTATCTACTGGTTTAATTGTTTCTGAATATTCCTGGGTCATTCTGGAGCTATTTTTTGGATCAATAACTGATTGTTGACTTGTTGTTGCTGTGATATTGCTGTTTGTTCCTGTTGCTGACTCACCTTTTCTCCTCTCATTACATCTCAAATTCAGGTACATACTCGAATACAAATGGATGTAACTTGCTGAAATAAAATCTGAGTTACTGAAGTGATAGCTTATAATATGTGCCTGTTTAGTTTACATTTGAGCTGTCTAATTTGTATTTGTATTGTTTAATCCAGATTATGTAATGTTGTCCTTGTTGTTTTTGTATTCATATTTGAAATGGCTGAGGTTTTACTAGAATTAGAATAGAGTAATTGAGTATTGTAGTATGCTGATTGTATAGAGTTATTCAAACTAAAAATTGGACTGTAATAAGGTTTAACTGTTCTCAATTGGTGGTTTGTTAATTGATCGGTGCTATAGGCAGATGGTTCCAGTATTTAATAGTTTGTTTTTGTGTAGTTTGTGTTAGTTCAGGGTCTGTGACTTTCGTTTGTATCTTTATTAGAAATTAAGTAGAGCCTGTTAATGTTTAAGCAGGTTAAGTGTATGTAATAATTTCAGAACTTCCTGTCATGGTTTATAAGACTTTGTCAACTAATAGTGTGAGTTGATGATTCAGTATATTAGTTTCTCTTACAATTTATTTTTAAAGACGAATTAGTATTAATCCATAGTTCACCATCAATTAGGATAATAAGTGCTATTATTTGGCTGTAAATGTGATAGTCAACCAATTAGCTGATTCATACACAGTATATAAAATCACATGACTTCAATTTATGCTCCTAATTCCTTTTCGCCATTAATAATCTAATTAGTGCTTATCCTGTTGCAAATTATTTAAACGTATTTGGAGTAATTTAAAACCAATTCAGCATATTCTCGTTTTTTTTTAGTTAGAATTTTTTTTGGTGAAAGGCTCAGCAGCCTACTTCCAATGGGTTGAGTTTCATTTCACCTGATCCAGGCCCAGGTCCGATTATTGATTACCTCTTCAATTGGGCCTGGGCCAAAGCTTGTGACTGACCAGTGTGTTGGTATAGACCCGTGTAATTTTCCTTTGTCGGGTTCATCTCAGAGCCCAATGGCTGAACCTTGGTGCGGAATAATTGCTTGCATTGAATTTGTCCAATAACAAAATTAATTAGGACCTTTTTCTCTTCATTATTAGAGACAAATAAAAATAAAAAAAATCATAGTTACTTTTAGGTTTACCTTTAATAAAAAATGAGATGAGCCTCGCCAAATAAATGCATAAAATGCGGGGCCCTCAATAAAGGCTATATAAAATGCTTAGAATTCGGGCGGACTATTTAGCGAATTTCATTGTCTTCCCCAAATATAATAAACTCGTAGTTTGCTTTAGGCGTGTATTTTAATAATATTACCTTCGAAAATAAGGGTGCACATTTATGTGACCCAAATCCAAATCTTAACGAAGTTGAAATGTGTCAAAAGTCACGGGCGTACTGGTATTTTCACGACGTTGCAATTCTTATAAAAATAAATATATAATAAAAGCAGGTTATCAATAAAAGGCGCATAGAATAAAACATGTTTTGAAATCAGATATAATTAAATACAACAGTTGAGCGACCGTGTTAGAACCACGGAATCCGGGAATGCCTAACACCTTCTCCCGGGTTAACTAAATTTTTTATTCGGATTTTTGGTTCGCGGACTGTTAACGGAGACATATTTACCTCAGTTCGGGATTCAACCAGTGACTTGGGACACCATTAATCTCCCAAGTGGCGACTCTGAAACCTTAATAATTAAATCCCGTTTTCGATTATCCTTTAATTGGAAAAACTCCTTTACGCCTTTGCGGGAGTAGCGTAAAAAGGAGGTGTGACAGCTCTAGTGACTCTGCTGGGGAAAAGAACCCAGAACATTTTGTTCAGGGTTCAGAATTCGAGCTTAGATAAATTATTGTATTTGGTTATATCTGATTTTCCTACATAGGTGTGTTTGCTATTAATAAAATTTAAAATTCCAAAAACTGTAGTTGTTATTTTTGCATTTATTTGGTTAAAGCAAGATCACGATATATAGGCAATTTTCATAGGACTCGATCATAGCAATATGAGAAACAAAATAAAAAGGCGGGAAGTAAAAGAAAGAAAAAGAAAAAGAAGGGAGATCCGCAATAAAAATAAAAGAGCCAGGAGAAAGCAAAGAAAAGGCAAAGAATAAAAGAAAGGTTATAGTTGAGAATAAATAATGTCGGGATGACGCATATGGCCGAACAAATTCAAATATGTGGTCCTTTGTTTGATAATGCCCTAACCACTAATAAAGTTGTTGTTGTTAATGAATTCAGACAGGTGGTATTAGCTAGCTGGCATTCTGGAAACTCATCCATATAATACCCGCTCCAAAGATATGTCGAAAATGGTTAGCCAAGAGATCGAAGCAACTATTGTTGACCCGGTTAGGGAGGAAGAAATAGTGGTTGTTAATGATATGAAAGAGGAAATGTACAAGCTAAAACAACAAATGGCCGAAATGTACCAGGCCTGGGCAAAAGGACAACCCTTGCCAACTTATCCAGCCAATCCTGTCTATGTTCCGCCACCAGTTCAATCACAAGATCCTCCCACCGTAAATTCTTTCCTGGCCTACCCTACTTATCCCCCATACTATGAAACCACTTCTCAAACACCACCACCTCCACCACCAAAGCAAATCCCACCACCTCCACCACCAGTTGCTCCTGTGTACGTGGCTCCTCCACCCGCCATGTTACATAAATCTTCAAGTGAACCTTTGTTCCACACTCAAGAAAACCATTACTATCCACCCGAACCCACTTTTAGACCTCATGAGCCATACCCTTACACTCCTCTCATTGATATATCTGAAGAAGAGAAACCGCCTAAGAACCCCGAGCAGGAGGAAATGATTCGCAAAGTAAAAAGTCTGGAACAATCGTTCCGAAACATGCAAGGTCTTGGAGGGCAAGTAAGTGTGGCTTATAAAGACTTGTGCTTGTTTCCAGAAGTCCAACTGCCTGTGGATTTTAAATTGCCGAAGTTTGATCTTTATGATGGTCATGGTGACCCCGTGGCCCATTTGAGGGGATTTTGTAGAATGAGGGGTGCTGGAGGAAAAGATGAATTACTAATGGCATACTTCAGCCAGAGACTTAGTGGGTCGGCCTTAGAGTGGTATACTAGGCAGGATCACACCCGATGGTATACATGGGATGACTTAGCCCAAGCCTTTGCAAATCATTTTCAGTATAATCTGGAGATTGTTCCCGATCATCTCTCCTTGACCAAGATTGAAAAGAAACCTGGGGAGAGTTTTAGAGAATATGGATTTCGATGGAGAGAACAAGCCGCAAGGGTCGATCCACCTATCAAAGAGGGTGAGATGGTGGATTATTTTTTGCAGGCTTTAGAGCCTACTTATTACGGACATCTAGTGTCAGCGGTGGGGAAAACTTTCAATGAAGTTGTCAAGATGGTAAGCATGGTAGAAGAGGGTTTAAAGTCAAATAAGATTATGAGTTACTCCGCAATAAAAGCGACCACCCAAGCCATCCAGACTGGCACTGGAGGGGTTTTGGGAAAGAAGAAGAAAGAAGAAGTTGCTGTGGTGGAATCTAGTACATGGTCAAAGGGTCCCTCACCCTATTATCACCAACCCCGTCCATATCATCAACCATACCCACATACACCATATGGCCTACCACAACCTTACTATCCACCCCTTGTTCCCCACTTCTCAGTTCACCATGCCCAAACTTATCCTCAACCTCAGGAACCCTGGCGTGCACCCACTCCCCATAATACCTATCATACGAAAAATGCATACCCACCTCCCAGAACATACAGAAATCCCGGTGGAACTGGTTTCCGCCAAACCCTGCTGCTAAAAATGACTGATTGCAAAAGAAAAAGACTTTTACTCCGTTAGGAGAATCTTATACTAGCTTGTTCCACAGGTTGAGGCAGCTTGGAATGTTAAACCCCATTGAACCAAAAATACCAAACCCTCCCCCGAGGAACTTGGACCATTCAGTCAATTGTGAATATTGCTCAGGAGCACCAGGATATGATACGGAGAAATGTTGGCATCTCAAAACTGCCATTCAGGAACTTATTGATACCAGGAGAATTGAAGTGCAGGCTCCGAAAACTCCCAATATCACGCAGAATCCATTACCAACTCATCATGAGGCTCACATGATCGAGGTAGTACATAGGGAAGAATACAAGAAGCCATCGCAAACGGTGATGATGATTAAGTCGAGTGAAAGTAAAGCAAATGATAAATCAATCGGTGGGAAAGCATTAGTTGCAGTGGAACAGGTAGTCAATGAGCCAGTGTTGATAGTGAAGCAAGAACCTGTTAAAGTAACAATACCAGGAGCAATTTTTAAGCCTGTGTTAGTTGTAAAGGGTGCTAATACAAAACCGGTTATCATTAAACCGGCAGTTCAGTTGCCTGTGGTTAGTGGAAAGGTTGTACCGTGGAATTATGACTGGGTGAGTGTTATGTATAGAGGAAAAGAAGTTAAAGAAGAAGTATACGAAACGCATGGGTTGACTAGATCAGGGAGGTGTTTTGCCCCTGAGGAATTGAGAAAAGTTAAAACAGTTAGAGACAATCCGGCACTGGTGAAGAAAGCTTTTACTGAAGAGGAAGCTGAAGAATTTTTGGGAAAAATGAAGGCACAGGACTATTCAATCGTGGAACAATTAAGGAAAACACCGGCGCAGATCTCACTATTGTCTCTATTAATTCATTCGGATGAACATCGCCGGGCGTTGATGAAGATTTTAAATGAAGCACATGTGCCAGAGAAGATTACTGTGAATCGTCTTGAGAAGATTGCAAACAAAATTTTTGAGGTTAACAGGGTAACATTCTCCGATGATGAGTTGCCGATGGAAGGAATTGAACACAATAGAGCCACGTACCTCACAGTAAAATGTGAGGATTCTGTGGTAACTCGGGTGCTAATTGATAATCGGTCTAGTGCCAATATTTTCCCTCTATCCACTCTAGAAAAGCTGAAGGTTGACAATGAAAGAATTCATAAGAATAGTATCTGTGTAAGGGGATTTGATGGCGAAGGGAAGAATACAGTGGGAGATATTGTGCTGGAGCTCACAATAGGACCTGAGGAATTCACGATGGAGTTCCAAGTACTTGATGTTGCTATGTCTTATAATCTTTTATTGGGTCGACCATGGATCCACGCTGCAAAAGTTGTACCATCTACCCTACATCAGATGGTCAAATTTGAATGGGATCGTCAGGAGATCGTGGTCCATGGGGAGGACAATTCTTGAAATGCTATTACACCCTTTGAGGAAGTGGAAGATGACAAGGGCCCGTGGGTGTACCAAGTTGTGGATACAGAGTCAGTTGCTAAAATCCCGGAAGGGGAGTATGTTCCTATGCCTAAAGTGGCTGCCGCATCTATTATGGTGGCAACAGAGATGTTAAGGAATGGATTTCTGCTCGGAAAGGGTTGGGAGCTTCACTACAGGGCATTATACAGCCAGTGTCTCTTCCTGGTAACATTGATACTTTCGGGTTAGGCTTTAAACCCACTACCGCTAACATAAGGAGAGCCAGAAAGATGAAAAAAAAGTGTGGACCCTTCCTAAACCTATCCCTCGCCTCTCCCATTCTTTTGTCTGGTCTGGTACTAAAAGGCGCTCAGCAACAGTAATGCCCAGCTCTGTGGTGATAAAACCTGACCAGGAATTGATCGAAAGGTTTGAAAGGTTGTTCGATGAAGTGAATATGGTGGAAGCAGATGAAGGTCCGAGCAAAATTGATGTGCAGTTCGTGGGATCTCAGGCCAATCTTAATAACTGGGAAGCTACTCCTCTTCCAACTCAAAAGGAGTCGTGGTAGTTAGTTTTTTATTTTCTTTTGAGTATTAAATCTAGATTATTTTC
This sequence comes from Nicotiana glauca, assembly GCA_026770625.1. Taxonomy (NCBI): domain Eukaryota; kingdom Viridiplantae; phylum Streptophyta; class Magnoliopsida; order Solanales; family Solanaceae; genus Nicotiana; species Nicotiana glauca. Next base: position 27,289 of record MU710271.1, on the reverse strand, counting down.
AAGGTTGTAATTCGGATTTCTATGTTCCGTCCATTTGGATGAGTTAAACCTTGTTATCTTACAAATTTCAATGAAATGCAATTTCTTTCTCTCTTCATTCCTGATAGCCTTTATTTTGTCTTTCTTTTCTTTTTCTTGTACAGTCCATTTTATGCTGATTTCAATGATGTGTCATGCATGAGGAGTTCCCGACCTAGTCTTGATAATCAATGTGAAATAGTAATACAAGAAATTGAATGTGATGATGAGATGGAGTATGATGACAAGGAAGCCTTGGAGGAAATCAGTAAAGAATTAAGTCAATTTGAGGAAAAACCCAAACTTAACTTGAATGATACCGAGGCAATCAATCTAGGGGATCAGGAAAATGTTCGGGAAACAAAAATAAGTGTTCATTTGGAAGCCCCGCTCAGGGAAGATATGATCAAGTTGTTGTTTGAATACAAAGTTTCTTTGCATGGTCATACGATGATATGCCGGGTCTGAGTACTAATCTGGTGGTCCACAAATTGCCCACGTATTCAGAATGCCCTCCTGTCAAGCAGAAGCTGAGGAAATTTAAGACAGATATTAGTGTGAAAATCAAAGAAGAAGTCAATAAGCAGTTTGAGGCGAAGGTAATACGAGTTACCCGATATCCCACCTGGTTAGCCAATGTCGTGCCTGTGGCAAAGAAAGATGGAAAGACCAGATTGTGTGTTGACTATCGTGATCTCAATAAGGCGAGCCCAAAAGACAACTTCCCATTGCCAAACATCCATATATTGATTGACAATTGTGCTAAACATGAGATTGGTTCTTTTGTGGATTGTTATGCGGGCTATCACCAGATTTTAATGGATGAGGAAGATGTGGAAAAGACGGTATTCATTACGCCTTGGGGAATCTACTGTTATAGGGTTATGCCGTTTGGGTTGAAGAACGCAGGAGCAATATACATGAGGGCGATGACCACCATGTTCCATGATATGATACATCGGGAAATTGAAGTATATGTGGATGATGTAATTATAAAGTCAAGAAAGCAGTGTGATCATGTTAAAGACCTGAGGAAGTTCATCCAGAGGCTCCGCAGGTACAATCTCAAACTCAATCCGGCAAAGTGTGCATATGGAGTCCCATCAGGGAAATTGTTGGGGTTTGTGGTAAGCCGACGTGGTATTGAATTAGACCCGTCCAAAATCAAAGCCATCCAGGAATTGCCGCCACCAAAGAGCAAGAAAGAGGTGATGAGTTTGCTCGGCAGGTTGAATTATATTAGTAGGTTCACTGCTCAGCTTACAGTGACTTGCGAACCTATCTTTAAGCTACTGAAGAAAGATGTTGCGGTCAAATGGACAGATGAATGACAGGCAGCATTTGACAAAATTAAGGATTATTTGGCTAGTCCACCGGTGTTGGTTCCGCCAGAGCCGGGAAGACCCTTGATCCTTTATCTAACAGTAATGGATAATTCTTTTGGCTGTGTACTGGGGCAGCATGATGTTACAGGAAAGAAAGAGTAGGCAATTTACAACCTCAGCAAGAAGTTCACATCTTACGAGGTGAAGTATACTCAACTGGAAAGGACGTGTTGTGCTTTGACCTGGGTAGCGCAGAAGTTAAAACATTATTTGTCAGCATATACCACTTATCTCATCTCACTGTTGGATCCGTTGAAGTATATTTTTCAAAAACCCATGCCCACAGGGAGGCTTGCTAATGGAAAATCTTTCTCACGGAATTTGATATTGTCTATGTGACCCGTACTGCGATGAAAGTACAAGCAGTGGCTGATCACCTAGCGGAGAATCCAGTTAATGATGAATATGAACCACTGAAAACATATTTTCCG
>MU710271.1:11638-23091 GCA_026770625.1 Nicotiana glauca | reverse complement strand
TTTTAAGAAATGTCAATACAAGCAGGTAAGGTGATTCATGTTGTGGACAACACTCTGGTACCAAAAGAAAGGAAAATTGAAAATGAGAGAGTCTTATTGGTGAAAACCCTCACGGGCACCATAGGGCGAAGTGAGTTGAGAGAAATGAAAATAAGAGAGTCTTATTGGTGAAAACCCTCACGGGCACCGTAAGGCGACGTGGGTTGAGAGATATTAAAAAAGAGAGAGTTTGGTGAAAACCCTCACGAGCATCGTAGGGCGAAAAGTGAGTTTTCAGATTGGACAAATGAAGAAAGTATGTGGTTGAAAGGTGTTTGAAACATGGCAAAACAAGTAAGGTTTGGGTTTTGGCGAAAGTTGGATTGTGAAAGTATGGAACAGCAAATGTGGCAATAGACAGTTGATTGTTTGGACAGGCTAGGCTGGTTAATCCAAAATGCATGGCACGATCAAGGGAATCAGCCTTTCCACTCAGATAAGTCCTATCCTCTTTCTCTTTCCGGAGTCTTTCTATCTTCAAAAACTTCGAGGTCATTGCATTTTATTTTTTCTTGAAGTATGTCTATAAGACGTTTCAGTCAAAGCTAACTACCAGCTTCCCAGTTGTATGGCACAACGAGAGTGTAACATATCAAAAGAAAGTAAAACATGAAAGACCAATGCAAATCCCATCAGTAGGGTAATCAGATAATTGGAGGGAGAAGCAAAGTTTTACAAGAAGAAGACAAAAACACAAAACAGTAACATTTGGGTCGTCAAGATCAGAGGGTTGAAAGTTAGCCGAGAAGTCATGGCAAGTCAAAACAGGTCCAAAGAAGCAAGTCAGAGTAAAGCCAGAAACGAGAGCATGGCCAACAAGAATGCCAGCAGCTAACCACCATTTTATATTAACAAATCTTTCTTTAATTAAAACAGGGGCAGAAATTTTCTTCGTTTTGTATGGTTGTTGCAAGCAGGAGCCCACCTAGATAACAAGGGAATACTTTCCAAAGTCAGCAAGCTGGAACCCACCTGAAGAACAAAGGAATACATTCAAGCACGGCAATCAGGAACCCACCTCAAGAATAAGGGAAGTATAATGCAAGTTTTATCTTTCAAGTTTAATATTCAGTAACACAACGCGTCCAGTTATCAAACTGGGGGCAGAAATTTTCTTCGTTTTGTATGGTTGTTGCAAGCAGGAGCACACCTGAAGAACAAGGGAGTATCTTTCAAATTCAGCAAGCAAGATCCCACCTGAAGAATAAGGGAATATCTTTTAAAATTCAACAAGCAGGAGCCCACCTGAAGAACAAGGGAATATCTTTAAAATTTAGCAAGCAGGAGCCTGCCTGGAAAACAAGGGAATATCTTTTTGAACGCAGCAAGCAGGCACCCACCTGGAAAACAAGGGAAGTACAATCCAAATTTTAGCCTTTAAATATCTGATAACATGATATGTCCAGTCAATAGACTGGGGCAGAAAATTTTCTTTGTTTGTCTATTTTGTCACAATCAGGCACCCACCTGGAGAACAAGGGAATACATTTTCAACATTGCAAGCAGGAGCCCACCTGGAGAACAAGGGAATACTTTTTAAGTTCAGCAATCAGAAGCCCACCTGGAGAACAAGGGAACACGTTTTCAAGCATCGCAATCAGGAGCCCACCTGGAAAACAAGGGAATACATTTTCAAGCATCGCAAGCAGGAGCCCACCTGGAGAACAAGGGAATACCTTTTCAAGCAATCGCAAGCAGGAGTCCACCTGAAGAATGGACACATATTTCAAATCATAGTAGTCAAGAAACATCAGAAGGAATGGCAAAACATCGCCAAGGCAACAGCAAGAATTCCATTAGAAGAACACAAGATACAAGTTCAAGGCAACACAAGAGCGAGTTTGAAGGCATAGATAGGATTTCTTGTAACTCATAGAGCGTAGATTAGGCTAGCTTCTTTTACAATTTTTAGGAATTTCAAATAAAATGATTTTTACAATTTTTAGGAATTTTGTTGCATTTTTGTGTTAATTGGTTGCATAATAACTCATATTAAAAATATAAAAAATATGCATTGCATTAGGATTTCAATCTTACATTTTGATATTGAGTAGGTATTAATTCATTTTAGAACAATTTAAAGAAAATCACAAAAAAAAAATTCATTTTAGCATTTTTATTGCTTTAATTGGAAAGTGCTACAAAATAGTTATTAAATGATTTTAGGCTGTAATTAGTTTAATTGTTAGTTTAATTTCTCAATTTTATAAAATCAGGAAAAAAAATTAATATAAAATATATAAGCTGGAAAATATAAAAATACAAAAAAATAAAAATAAAATACAAAAGTAAAATAAAAAACAAAATAAAAAAAAAGCAAAGAAAGAAAATCTGTTAAATAAATTGGGCCAAATGCCAAACCCCAAACAAAATATACTCAGGCCCAAGCCAAATACGCCCCAATCCAGCCCATTTTTCCCATCCCAGCCCGGTCCAATGACCCCACGACCCAAACGATGTCGCCTTGGCATATTCAGATCTCAGCCCTTCATCACTTTTTATCTGACGATCCACAACTGATCAGGAGTAAATATTAAAGGGGCGGTCTGATTTAATTAAGTCAAAAAATATAGAAAATAACATTTTAATGTCTCCTCTTCCTAACCCTAACCTCGCCGGAATTCTCCGCCGGCGGGAAACGCCACCACCGCTAAACCTTACCAGATTTACACAATTCATCTACCTTGAACCTCTCTTTCCACCCCTCTACTTGGTTTCCTTCGAACATCACTCCATCCGTTCGAATATTAAATTTTGTCTCGCCGGAACCCTACCTCTGGCGAACAACACCTAACCCAAATCACCCCAAATTTACACCGTAGACTCGTCTTCACTTTCTTATCCCAAATATTCAAACCATAGTCCTCAAATATCAACAAAAGACCTCAAATATTAATTTCAAAATTTTCCGGCCAAGAGTCCAAACTCAAATCTTTATGATTTTTGACCATAATATCCTTAACCATGTGTTTTCTTATGAAAACACATGGTTGGGGATGTTACGGGCCAAGAATTTCGAAACATTCTCTCAAAATTGGTTGGCCGGAGTTTTTCGTGACATCAGTGAGTTCTTCTCCAATTTTTCTTTTCTTTTATGCTTTATTATTTTTCTGATTGGTTCAATTCATGCTTAAATTAGTCTATAATAATTTTCATAGGATTATGTTCTTATTTTGCCTGTCCAATTATTTAGTTTAATAGAATGATTAGTATCCTGCCTTTATTTAGTTCATCTTTTATCAATATTAAATGATTATTGTTCTGATGCAATTCATAGGTTATAATCGTCAGTCATTAGCTTATTTGGTGTGAATCGTCTGTTTTAGTTCAATATGTTTTAGTATTTATCTTGGCTATTTGTAAGTCAATTATGCTTAGTTCAGTTAGTGGTTAATTAGTTGACTTTGGCTATAATTAATCAGGATTGGATATAGCTGATTAGTAATTGATAATTAAAATCCGACAATTAGGGGTAGGGGAAACAGTAATTAAAGAAGTGAAGGGAGGGTATTTTTGGGTATAGGAAAAGGGTTAATAGTAGTTATAACATAACTCTAGGGGCAATATGGGTATGAGAAAAGGATAGTTTAGTAGATTCTGAATTAAAGTAAGGGCACTATAGGGATTATAGTATAATAGAATCTTCTAGATAGGGGTATTAGTATCGTTCTCAATAAATAAGTGTAACTAATTGTATTACAAGTTAAAAATAAAGGGTAGAAGTGAAATAAAAGAGGGACTAATGTGTAAATACTCAAATTTGAGTTTCCCTCCAGATTTACATCTATAAATAGACATTAATGTGCCTTGTTTTACAAGTTTGAAGATCTGAAAAATATTCTCCAATCAATTTCTGCCTTCTTAAGATCCAATTTCACAATTCAAATTTTCAAAAACTCAAAAACAATAGAAAACTTCCAAAAACTCAAAAAACGAATATTGTTACATTGGAGCTTTTTGCAATTCCAACCATTAGTGTGGACCTCTAGAGCCTTTAAGTTCGAGTTTCAAGTTGTTTAGACCTGTTTCAACTATTCTGGTTTTTGTTTGGATTGCTGGAAATTTCAGAAGTTCTCTAGTTTAGTTTCAAGTTCGAAGTTGAGTTCAAATCAAGTCAATTTGTTTATCTACTGGTTTAATTATTTCTGAATATTCCTGGGTCATTCTGGAGATATTTTTTGGATCAATAACTGATTGTTGACTTGTTGTTGCTATGATATTGCTGTTTGTTCCTGTTTCTGACTCGCTTTTTCTCCTCTCATTACATCTTAAATTCAGGTACATACTCGAATCCAAATGGATGTAACTTGCTGAAATAAAATCTGAGTTGCTGAAGTGATAGCTTATAATATGTGCCTGTTTAGTTTACATTTGAGTTGTCTAATTTGTATTTGTATTGTATAATCCAGATTATGTAATGTTGTCCTTGTTGTTTTTGTATTCATATTTGAAATGGCTGAGTTTTTACTAGAATTAGAATAGAGTAATTGAGTATTGTAGTATTCTGACTGTATAGAGTTATTCAAACTGAAAATTGGACTGTAATAAGGTTTAACTATTCTCAATTGGTGGTTTGTTAATTCATCGGTGCTATACGCAGATGGATCAAGTATTTAATAGTTTGTTTTTGTGCAGTTTGTGTTAGTTCAGGGTCTGTGACTTTCGTTTGTATCTTTATTAGAAATTAAGTAGAGCCTGTTAATGTTTAAGCAGGTTAAGTGTATGCAATAATATCAGAACTTCCTGTCATGGTTTATAACACTTTGTTAACTAATAGTGTGAGTTGATACAATTTATTTTTAAAGATGTATTAGTATTAATTCATAATTCACCATCAATTAGGATAATAAGTGATATTATTTGGCTGTAAATGTGATAGTCAACTCATTAGCTGATTCATACACAGTATATAAAATCACATGACTTCAATTTATGCTCCTAATTCATCTTCGCCATTAATAATATGATTAGTGCTTATCCTGTTGCAAATTATTTAAACGTATTTGGAGTAATTTGAAACCAATTCAGCATATTCTCATTTTTTTTTAGTTCGAATTTTGTTTGGTGAAAGGCTCAGCAGCCTACTTCCAACGGGTTGAGTTTCATTTCACCTGATGCAGGCCCAGGCCCGGTTATTGATTACCTTTTCAATTGGTCCTGGTCCAAAGCTTGTGACTGACCAGTGTATTAGTATAGACCCGTGTAATTTTCCTTTGTCGGGTTCATCTTAGAGCCCAATGGCTGAACCTTGGTGCGGAATTATTGCTTGCATTGAATTAGTCCAATAACAAAATTAATTAGGACCTTTTTCTCTTCATTATTAGAGATAAATAAAAATAAATAAAAAATTATAGTTACTTTTAGGTTTACCTTTAATAAAAAATGAGACGAGCCTCGCCAAATAAACGCATAAAATGTGGGGCCCTCAATAAAGGCTATATAAAATTCTTAGAATTCGGGCGGACTATTTAGCGAATTTCATGGTCTTCCCCAAATATAATAAACTCATAGTTTGCTTTAGGCGTGTATTTTAGTAATACTACCTTCCAAAATACGGGTGCACATTTATGTGACCCAAATCCAAATATCAACAAAGTTGAAATGTGTCAAAAGTCACGGGCGTACTGGTACGGCGTGGTTCGAGATACATTTTCACGACGTTGCAATTCTTGTAAAAATAAATATATAATAAAAGCGGGTTATCAATAAAAGGCGCATAGAATAAAACATGTTTTGAAATCATATATAATTAAATACAACAGTTGAGTGACCGTGCTAGAACCACGGAATCCGGGAATGCCTAACACCTTCTCCCGGGTTAATAGAATTCCTTATTCGGATTTCTGGTTCGCGGATTGTTAACGGAGTCATATTTTCCTCGGTTCGGGATTCAACCGGTGACTTGGGACACTCTTAATCTCCTAAGTGGCGACTCTGAAACCTTAATAATTAAATCCCGTTTCTGATTGTCCTTTAATTGGAAAAACTCTTTTATGCCCTTGGGGGTGTAGCGTAAAAAGGAGGTGTGATAGTGCTTAGTATTGATTTGTATATTATCGGGATTGGTTTACACGCTGCAACAACATATTATTTTGATCGGGTTGCATGCCGTAACAATATTATATGGGATCGGGTTGCACGCCATAATGATATTATATGATTTGAATCGGGTTGCACGCATATGCTTTGGATCGGGTTGCATGCCACAACATTACTATATGATTTGGATCGGGTTATGCGCTGCAATAGTACCATATGATTGGGATCAGGTTGCACGCCGCAACAGGAAAGAATAAAAGTGAATATTTATTCCTATGGTGAGAACGAGAGTAAAAGCACGAAAACTGATGCCATGCACTTTTTGCTGCTATGTTTATTCGTTGTGATCAACTCAAATGTTTAAACTATTTAATTCATTTATTGCCTTGATCCCTTGTGTTAGAACCCACAATGTTTTCAATACCTCACCATATCTATATATACATATGTGTTCTAATACTTCAAACTTCAATAATTATTACATCCTTAATTCAATTAACTTCTCAATTATATCCCCTTAAACCGTCTGAAGTTGTATTTTTCTTAAAAAGGAATTTCTACTAAGTTTTAAGTTATTAACTCTCATGCTAAAGATATTAATCCATTCGATGTTGTATTTTAAATTAAAAAGGGTTACTTTATTTACTCAAAGTATTTCCAAAGACACAACATCATCTTCTCTCAGGCTTTCCTAACTAGCTTAGAAATTATAATTTTACTTATATTAGGTAAATGGGACTTCTTGGACATTTTGAGTGCATTGTACGGACGTTATATATTGTATAGCATGTGGATTTTGTTGTTAAAAGTGAAATTAAAAAAAAGTATAGGGGCACAAGGTGCCATGTATGCTGAAGGTTCGGAAGTTGAGATTATGATATGAGAAATCGAGGGTTGAGATGGTCGGAAATGGGTACTAGAAATGATGTGGTTGATTTAGTTGGCATTACCTTCTTTATTTGGATGTTATTCTTACTTGTCTATGTTCTTGTTATGTTAGTGTTGATTTACCTGGTTATCTGATTTTCTAGGTTATCTGATTTAGTTGGTTATCTGACTTACTTGGTTATCGTTCGTTACTACCCGTTTTCTCCCTTTATTATTCGTTCTATTTGTATTTTAGTTTCTCACTGCTATTGGTATTACCTCATTATCATTACCTCGATATTTTATTATCATATCCTACTCATTTCATTTGACCAGTAGGTGTCTTGACTGTTCCTCGTCACTACCCCACCGAGGTTAGTCTTGATACTTACTGAGCATTGTTGTGATGTGCTCACACTACGCTTCTGTACATTTTATGTATATATCTAGGTATTGATCGATAGTAGATGTGCGGGTCATCACAGTGGAGACTCACGGTAACCTATTGCTGCATTTGCAGTTCTCAGAATCACCTTTGTTTGTATTTACGTTTCATTGATTATTTCTCCTTCTGGAACAGTGTTGTATTTACTTTGTATAATTACGCTTAGAAAGGCTTATGACTTGTACTACCGATTTTGGGAATTGTGATTTATTGAGAGATATACCTTGAAGTCAGTAAATGTTGATTTCATTTCAGTAAATGTTAGGCTTACCTAGTTTAGAGACTAGGTGCCATCACAACTCCTTCGGATGGATTTCGGGTCGTGACTAGTTGGTATTACAGCTCTAGGTTCATAGGTGCTACGAGTCATAAGCAGGTTTAGTAGAGTGTTGCAGATTGGTACGGAGACATCTGTACTTATCTTTGAGAGACTACAGAACTGTTAGGAAATTCCACTTCTTTCATTCCTTATAGTTCAATAGTGATTCAGCTCGAAATATATAACTTATGTTCTTTTACATCCACTCATGTATAATATTATGCTCTCAGCATTCGCTATGTGCCAGTGGTTCGTGATGCTACAAACGGGCTACGAAGAAGTCAGGGATGCTCAAGCATTGTCTCAACGTGTTATCTAGACTGAAGATATAGAGGTACTCAGAGACTATTCAGTTGTTTACATGGAGGTATAGCAGAAGCGTGGTGGGTGCTGATTGAGGATAGTTGGCGGTATTGGAGTACCTTGTGATTTGTGTTGTACGAACTATGAAGGTTAGCTCTTTGGATCATCGGACATTATTTTTTATAGCTTCATGTCAAGTGAAGGAGTCCATCAGCGGCATTCGGATTGCATAGTCAGACTTGCATCAATTTCGGCCTGAGGTATATATATATGTGGTGTTGGTAGGTTCCAAGAAATTGTATGTGACTAAGGTCTGAGATATTGCATGAGATGATGTTGGGGCTTAAAGTATTGGATCTACATTTCAGCATCAAGGGGAGTGGGAGGAACAACTTTAGATTCACATAAGGTATATTTAGAGTAGGCATCGTAGGTGCGGTAGGACGTGGTGCTTCAAAGGAAATTTGGCGGTTTATGAGCTTCTGAGCTACGTGTTTCATGCTAGGGTTATCTGTATGTGGGGCTTTAATGGGAAATATTTTATATAGCCTATCCGAAGAAATGAGTCAATTCTGTAGTGTTGGGTCAGCATAGTAATGGAAGTAAATGGTCCTTTTGAATGGAAATTCTCTACTGCCATTGTGGCAGCACTCTTAGATTGGACGGTTTGTGCGACTAGGTTGAGTTGGAGAGGTGCAATTCTGATGGCTTAGTTGCGTGCAGGCGGATCTCGATAGTTTGACTACGGCTTGAGTTGGGTGTCTACTACGGATATAAAGAACATGTGGTACGTTGCGGTTTCTCCTGAATCGATATTTGAAGCTAATAGAGTGTTGGCATTGTTGGCTACCATATGTGAAGAGTGTGTATTTTTGGAAAGGACCTTGAGTTTTAGTTTGCAGTGCGTGGCTGGTAGCATGGTGATTACTGGGTTCTGAGGTTTTTAAGGTTCATGTTTTGTTACGCGACCGAAAATCTTAAATAGGTGCTTAGCTAGGATGATGGAAGTTGAGTAATGTATCAGCCATCTGATCTACATAGTTGAGTCCAGGTATTGAATTTTTAATATTCCTGAGGTTTTGGGACTCGGTGTCCCTAAGTGGGATATTTCTTGTTAGTGGATTATGAAGAAATGTTGAGAATTGGTTAATTAATAGCATGTATTATCGATAGGTTGTTGTTGATTTTAGAAGAATATTTACCTAATTAGGAAGGATCAGGATTTGGTTTTGGCCTATTTGGAAGATCAATTAGAATATGTAAATTTGTATCAGGTCGAGTTTGTGTGCCCCTGGGAATTGTCATCATGGTTATGTTATCAGGTAGAGTGAATACTGGTTGCGCCCTTAGTCTATGTTATGTGCTACTCTTCTATGTTGTGTTAGGTGGTGAGGTTGTATGATTATTTCTCCCCCCCCCCCCCTACCCATGTTGTAATTTTGTTTAGGCCTTATGGCGATACGGGTAAGATAGATCTCATGATATTGATTTGCTCACTGCACCTTATATGTGCTTTCTTCTCTCCTATTTTATTACTTCTATTCATCATTCCCGCAGTTATACTTGTGCACGGTGTTGTGCTTGATTTCAGTATTCATATGATTAGTGGACCCGAGCATCTTGGCTTGATGACTATTTGGGAGTAGGTTGCGCGCCGCAGCAGTTGTTTTATGAGATACCCTTTCCTTGTGTTTATTTGGGGTTCCATTATTTCCCTGTGCAACAATTTGATGAAAACTAGATGTTACACTTGTTAGAAATTCTTCTACCTTGCTTTTCTTTATTGGTGTTACGTAATTGACTTATTGCTTGTTTGGTGTTCGAGCTTTGTAGTGTGAGAATTTGTGTGTTTTCGTGATACGTCATCAGTTGGGTTGCTTGTATTGGCCGAGAAGTGGTTCTTAGACCTGAGAGTGGTGTTATGGTATTGGGGCTGAGGAGTGTCTGGAAGTATGTGGGTGTTTCTGATACGGTTTGGGTAATGGCCCGCGAAGCATCATCTTTTCCAACTATTTTGGTCGCTACTACTTCAGCTATTCAACCACCAGCGAAGCATCATCTTTTCCATTACTGTTTCAACCTCAAAATAATCCAAACATCAGCCACTAAATCATTGGTTTACAAGGTCGATCGAGGTCGCAAGTCGCAATTTTCCATTTGAGGTTCCGTCACCGGTCCAAGCTTGGGTCAATAGCTCGTTTTAGGCTCACTGTAATTTTGGAGATTTTCTTTCACTGTGATTGTAGGATATGCAGCAATAAAGGTTCGATTTCTTTCCCCATCTATTTATTCCTTTTAAATTTTCTATACATGTGACACTTTATTTAGCATGGTTATATGAATATTCTGATTTCTGATGTGTGATGAAGACGAAATGCAATAGGGTATTCTTTCTGTTCCTTGAATTTCTTTTACTTAGGTGTGTGATTTAATTAAATTAAGTATGTTGCTAATGTGCTTTGACGCGTAGTTTTGTATGAGTAAGGCCCTTTGGAATAATTTGTGGGGCGCCATGCCAAATAAAATCTTAAAACACATGACCCTCGCTTAATTAATTTTAACTCTTTAGAAATAGAGGTGTGCCATTAGATGAATTTTCCATGGCCCTTGCAAAATTAAAAACGCATAGTTGCTTTAGGCGTGTTATTTTAATAATATTACCTTCCTAGATTCGAGTGTGCATTTCATGTGACTCAAATCCAAATCTCAATAACATTGAATAAAATGTGTTCCGGATTGCGGATGCATTTCATGTGGCGTGATCCAAAGACATATTTTAAACGACGTTAAATCTTCTTTAAAACAATCAAAAGCGGTTAATAAGTTTAAATGGCATCATAGGTTAAAACATGTATTAAAATCAGATAATAGGCCAATTGTAATAGTTTAAGCGACCGTGCTAGAACTACGGAATCCGGGGGTGCCTAACACCTTCCCCCGGGTTAATAGAATTCCTTATTCAGAATCTCTGGTTTGCAGACTTCAAAAGGAAAGTCGATTTTTCCTCGATCTGGGATTTCAAAAATAAACTGGTGACTTGGGAGACCAGAAAACAAACTATCCCAAGTGGCGACTCTGAATAAAAATAAACAAATAATCCTCTTTCGAAGTTGTGACATCTCTGGCAACTCTGCTGGGGATCACCCAGAACTTCGGTTCAGGGTTTAAGAATTCCAGCTTAGAATAGTTGTTATGATTGGCTTTATCTGTTATCTGATTTTCCTACATGTTTCATCCTAATGTGTTAAATGTTTTACCGCTTTGATATTTGGTGAATTGTATATATATAAACTGCTACGAAACCCTTCCTTTCTCTGAGTCTTCTACATCATGGAGAAGGGTGCATTTCGTGTGGCTTCCCTTCTGTTTAGAGTCTTATCCCATTTTAGAATGAGGTTCGGACAAGTTGCTAAGCCGGCGAAGCTTCTATATTCCCGGTAC
>MU710271.1:0-10669 GCA_026770625.1 Nicotiana glauca | reverse complement strand
CCTCCGGCTCGAGTTGTCCACACGGGTAAGCCAGGTCTAGAACAATAAACCCAGGTTTTAAACCTAGCTTAACAAAGCCTCATGCTGGATCCCTAGTAGGAACGTTTGTTTGCATCACGTGCATTTGACTTAGGAGACTCAACACAGGGATTGGGTCTGTCTAGGACATGTGTACCCAAACTAAAAGACCATCCTGATGCATCTTACGTGTTACTTGCATATCTGTCTGTTCAAGCTTGCATGTTGGCTAGCTTCTAGAATAGGGAAAGAAAATATAAAATAAAAAAAGAGAAAAAAAGAAAAAAAAAAGTGAGAGGTAGGTATTTAGAAAATTCTGAAACTCTCCCGAAATTCAAAAAATAATAGAACAAAAAAAAGAAAAGTCATTTCAAAATAAGCCATGTTTTTCCTGTTCCGTCAAAACAGGCGAATTACGTGGGTCTGATTCTCAACGGATGTGAGATACGTAGGCAAACCTCATCGGTTCCGACCCACCATTTTCAAAAAAATCCAAAAAAATATTTTCATTTACTTCCTTCTTTGGAAAGTCTTTCTTTTAGACCCAAATTTTTTTAATAATACAAAAATATTTTCTTTTAATTTCTTCTTAAAATTCAAAAATACTTTCATTCTTCTTTCAAAAAAAATTCAAGAATAAAATAAAATTCAAGATTCAAAAATATTTTCTCTTTTCTTTAGAATATTTCTTTCATAACTTCAAAATAAAATCCAAAAATATTTTCTTTCTTCTTTCGAAGTTTTTCTTTCAAAATTCCAAAAAAAAAAGTCGAAATTCTAAAAGAAAAAGAAAAAATATCTTTTTTCTTTTGAAGTCTTTCTTTGCAAAAATGCTGAAGAAAAAAAATCAAAATCCAAAAATATTCTCTTTCTTTCGAAAAAAATAAAATTCAAAATTCAAAATTCAAAAAGAGTTAGTTTATTTATTTTATTCATACCGAACTACGCAAGATCTAATTCATGCGGGGTCATGATATGTAGGCAATCCCCATCGGATTTGATAATAGCCATAAAATAAGTTGAATGAAAAATAAGTCCAAAAAAAAATGAAATGACAAAAAAAAGTGAAAAAAATTTGATAATAATAATGACCGACTGAGTCCACTCTCACATGTTTTGTTTTAAATTGTGAAGAATGTTGAGGTGGTCGGTTTGTGGTAAGCAGACAGCTAAAGACTCAAGGAAAAATGATAATTGTCATCGAAGATGTTACAAGTGCTCAAGAAACTCAGGGTTAGAGGGTTCGACAAGAGTCTACTTTGGTTGAGGAAAATAGAATACTGAAACAGCAAATGGCCAAGGACAATCTTGTCATGAGTCACAATTTGCTACCCGGCAATAGCAGCACAACTCTCCTGAGTACCACTCGTACTTGTTTGATCTTCCTGCAAACATTGAAAAGTCTGCCCAAAAGATGGCACAGGAAAAAATGACCCAAAGAGTGAAAAGCTTAGAACAACAGTTAAGAAACATGCAAGGTTTGGCTGGTCAGAAGAGCATTGCCTTCAAAGATCTATGTCTGTTCCCTGATGTCCACTTGTCGCCTGGTTTCAAGACTCCCAAATTTTAAATGTATGATGGACATGGAGACCCCATAGCCCACCTGAAAAGGTATTGCAATCAACTAAGAGGTGCGGGAAGAAATGAAGAATTGCTGATGGCTTATTTTGGGGAAAGCCTTATGGGAGTGGCCTCCGAATGGTTTATGGATCAAGACACATCTCGTTGGTATGTCTGGGATGACATGGCACAGGCCTTTATCAAACAGTTCCAATACAACATCAACATTGCCCCAGACCGCAATTTCCTTTCAAACCTGAAGAAGAAACCAAGTGAAAGTTTCAGGGAATATGCCATTAAATGGAGAGAGTAAGCAGGTAGGGTTAAGCCACCCATGGATGACTATGAGCTAATCACTGTCTTTCTTCAAGCGCAAGAGTCAGATTACTTTCAAAACATGATGTCCGCAGTTGGCAAATCCTTCTCGAAAGCAATCAAAATGGGAGAAATGGTAGAGAATGGTCTTAAGACAGGCAAAATTATAAGTCAAACAGTTCTTAAAGCCTCTTACTCAAGTTGTCCAGGTGGAATCTGATAGTTTCAGTGACATAAATGAGAAGGATGAAGAAATCATGATGACAACAGGGTCGAGAAGAGGTCCCGGGAGAGCACCTCGAAGGTATGCGCAGCCTCATCAAGTTTTCCATGACTCCCCTAAGCATTACTATCCACTTCAGAACCCACCATACCCTATTGATCCACCTCAGTATGTTGTCCAGCCACCAAGACACCCTAGAAGGCGAGCACGAGCACCACAAAATCAGGGGTATAGAATGGAACAAAGGCTGAAAGATAATTTTACACCAATATGAGAGTCTTATGCAAGCTTATTTGAGAAGTTAAAGCATTATGGAATGATTGCATCCATTCCTCCAAATCATGTGGACCCACGTGCAAGAAGCTTTGATCCTTCTAAAAGGTGTGAATACCATTCTAATGCCCAGGGGCACAACGTTAAAAGTTGTCGGGATTTGAAAAGAGAAATAGAAAGGATGATCCAGGAAAATCTTATTGTGATTCAAGACAGTGATACCCAGAATATCACACAGAATCCTTTACCTGCACATAGTGATGCACACTTTGTGGGGATGATGCCTGGTGACATGGAGTATAAGAATCCTCTTGGAAACTTGCCAACTGAAATTGCAGAAGGCCATGGTGATTCTGATGAGCAAATTTGTGGCTAAATGTCAAGCTTAGCAATTGAAAATTCATTCTCTCCTCACTTAGGAAGGAATCTTGGTAGTTTGTTTTGATGTTTTTTCTGTTATTTGTGTTATTTTAGGGTTGTGATCCAAATTTTATTTGTTTTATTAAGTCAAACCCTTCTATCTTTCTATTCTGTTTGTATGAGTCATGTCTGTCCGTTTTATTGCTATTTTCATTATCTGGGTTATTTTAGGTTTGTAACTCGGATCTTAGGTTGCTTGTTTAGTTATCAAACCCTTCCATCCTTATTCATTGAAATCAGTTTGTCCTTTTGTGTCATTCTGTTCTTAGTTCTTTTCGCGCTAGTTCTAATAACATGACATGCATGCGGAAATTTTGGCCAGATCTTAGAAACTGATTTAATCTGGAATTGGATACCGAAAAAAAAAGAAGCACTTTTGAGGATGAATAAAGAGTTGAAATATTTTGGAATTAAGATCGAGTAAAATTCACCTTCAAATCATTGTGAAGATCGGGCTTGAGGATGTTTAATCAACTGAAGTCTATTGAAAAGTAAGGGATGGAAAGGTTTTGTGACCACGACACACCAAGAAGACAGACATGTTCATCAATGCTGCGATCACGAAAAGATACTATGTTTGGCATTCTTGAGGTTGGAAGGCCCTTTTTCTGCTACCCAAACACTTTATATCCTTCGCTACCCCTTTTGAGCCTCTATTATTTTCTTTGACCACCCTCTTTTGGAATCAAGCTTGGAGTCAAGGGTCAAAAAAAATGAAAAAGAAAAAAACGGAAAAGAAAAAAATAAGTTCATGACCTAGGAGTACAAATTGGGGCAATTTTCAAGTGAAAAAAAAGAAGAAGAAAAGAATTGTCAAAGGTCCATGCCCTCAGAAGACAGAAGCTGGGGCAAATAAAAAAAGAAAAAAAAAAGAGAGAAACAGAAAGAAGATTGAAAAAAAACTAGTTAGGTTAGATGTTTGAACTACGTTTGACCTAATTCCTTAAAAAAATGATACGTAGGCAGCCTCACGGTTCGGTCCAATCAAATAAGAATTCAAGAAAAATAATTTTAAAAAATCCCTAGTATCTGAAACTGGGGCAAAAAAATAGTTTATTTCACTTTTGAAAGAGTCGTTTCCAAAAGTTTTAAGTCTACAACCCCTCATTTTGAGTCAACTTTGAGTCGTCATGCCGACCCTTTCTTCCTACCCATATCAAAAACCTTCCAAATAAAGACCTCCTGATCAACCTTCAAGAATGCCAAGAAAATCAGGCAATGAGCAACGGTTGTCACGCGACATAGAATACTGTCAAGTTGCTCGCAAAAAAAGAAGGGGAAAGAAAAAGAAAAAGAAAAAAAAAGGGAAAGAAAAAGAAAAAGAAAAATGAGAGAGTTTTATTCGTGAAAACCCTCATGGGCACTGTAAGACGGCGGTAAGCAGAGATGAATAAATGAGAGAGACTTGTTGGTGAAAACCCCCTCGAGGCACCACTTGTTGAAAGTGAGACATGAAGTTAATACAAAGAATTGGCAAGAACAAGTCCGACTTCAAAGGTCATAAGAATGGCAAAAGGGAAAATTGGATTAGTTTGATAGATCAAGCCGTTGAGTCCAAAATGCATGTCATGATCATTAAGACTAGTTATTGGAAAAAAAAACAAAAAAAAAATAAAAAAGAAAAAAAACTCTTCTCTGTCCTTCCGACATAGGCATTTCTTGTTAATACTTGTTTCTTCGCATCATTTCTGTCCTTCACTCTCAGTCAGTCCTGTCAAAATAAGCAAGAAAAGATTTCAAAATTTGCTACCATCTTTTCAGTTGCACAAAGTAAATTTGGCCAGCACAATCAGCTACTACAGTCAAAATGCCTTGAATATTCATGCAAACGCTCCCCCAAAAGACTCTTATCAACCTACTCGGCGCAAGCAAAGATAACTTGTGATTCTCCCTGACAGATAAATTGCTCAAAAAGCATGAAGTCATTCAAGATATCGGAAAAGGTCACGTGAGAAAAGATCTCCAATTGGATAAGGTTGTTTGAGCTACAAATACAAATGGTACTGGTGTGAAACAATCAGAGTTGGTGCAGAAAAGTCTTTTGAGACCGACTCAAGCTGATCGAGCAGAAGCCAAGCTACCCAAGACTCAAGGCCACAAACTGACCACCACTTCCAAAAAATTTCTTTGTTTGCAATAGGAACAGAGCAGTGCAAGAAATGTGGTTCAAAAAAAGGGAAAAGAAAAGAAAAGAAAATAAAAAAAAAAGAAAAAAATGAATGAAAAAAAAGGAAAAGAAGAGAAGAGACGACAAAGGGAAGTTTCTCAAATTTTTGCCTTTTATTTGTCTTGCTACTGTGCATAAAATTTTGCCATTGATCTTCACATTTTTCCTCCTAGGATAAAAAGTCCTAGTCCGATGGATTTTCCTCCCAATAACAATCTTAGTGTAATGAATTTTTCTCCTAAGATAACAAAGAAAAGGGACCTAGTCTAATGAATTTTCTCCTAGGATCGACATTTTAGTATGATGAATTTTTTTCCTAAGATAGAAAACCTAGTCTGATGAATTTTCTGCTATGATCAAAATGGTAGTCTGATGAATCTTTCTCCTAAGATAGAAAAAACAAAAAAAAAAGACCTAGTCTGAAGAATTTTCTCCTAGGATCAAAATCTTAGTCTGATGAATCTTTCTCCTAAGATAGAAAACCTAGTCTGATGAATTTTCTCTTAGGATCAAAATCTTAGTCTGATGAATCATTCTCCTAAGATAGCAAAAACAAAAAAAGAGACCTAGTCTGATGAATTTTCTCCTAGGATCAAAATCTTAGTCTGATGAATTTTTCTCCTAAGATAGAAGACCTAGTCTGATGAACTTTCTCCTAGGATAGAAATCTTAGTCTGATGAATTTTTCTCCTATGATAGAAAACCTAGTCTGATGCATTTTCTCCTAGGATCAAAATCTTAGTCTGATGAATCTTCTCCTAAGATAGAAAACCTAGTCTGATGAATTTTCTCTTAGGATCAAAATCTTAGGCTGATGAATTTTTCTCCTATGATAGAAAACCTAGTCTGATGCATTTTCTCCTAGGATCAAAATCTTAGTCTGATGAATCTTCTCCTAAGATAGAAAACCTAGTCTGATGAATTTTCTCTTAGGATCAAAATCTTAGGCTGATGAATTTTTCTCCTATGATAGAAAACCTAGTCTGATGCATTTTCTCCTAGGATCAAAATCTTAGTCTGATGAATCTTCTCCTAAGATAGAAAACCTAGTCTGATGAATTTTCTCTTAGGATCAAAATCTTAGGCTGATGAATTTTTCTCCTATGATAGAAAACCTAGTCTGATGCATTTTCTCCTAGGATCAAAATCTTAGTCTGATGAATCTTCTCCTAAGATAGAAAACCTAGTCTGATGAATTTTCTCTTAGGATCAAAATCTTAGGCTGATGAATTTTTCTCCTATGATAGAAAACCTAGTCTGATGCATTTTCTCCTAGGATCAAAATCTTAGTCTGATGAATCTTCTCCTAAGATAGAAAACCTAGTCTGATGAATTTTCTCTTAGGATCAAAATCTTAGGCTGATGAATTTTTCTCCTATGATAGAAAACCTAGTCTGATGCATTTTCTCCTAGGATCAAAATCTTAGTCTGATGAATTTTTCTCCTATGATAGAAAACCTAGTCTGATGAATTTTCTCCTAGGATCAAAATCTTAGTTTGTTGAATCATTCTCCTAAGATAGCAAAAACAAAAAAAAAGACCTAGTCTGATGAATTTTCTCATAAGATCAAAATCTTAGTCTGATGAATTTTTCTCCTCATATAGAAGACCTAGTCTAATGAACTTTCTCCTAGGATAGAAATCTTAGTCTGATGAATTTTTCTCCTAAGATAACCAAAAAAAAAGACCTAGTCTGATGAACTTTCTCCTAAGATCAAAATCTTAGTCTGATGAATCTTTCTCCTAAGATAAAAAACCTAGTCTGACGAATTTTCTCCTAGGATAATAAAACAAAAAGGGTCATTTGTTCATGCCTTTGAAAAAAAAAGTTGTTTGTCTAAATAAAAAAAATTCTTCGTGGTTCATTTTAGCATAAGTACACAATTTAGCAGTCTCATTTTTCAAACATAGGGCTCCAATCCCTAGTTGAGATTTTTAGACATATGGCCTCCATTTCCTAGTCGCTTTTTTTACCAACATTAGGGCTCCAATCCCTGAGTTGAGTTTTTAGACATAAGGTCTCCATTCCCTAGTCGCATTCGCATTTTTACCAACATTAGGGCTCCAATCCCTGAGTTGAATTTTTAGACATAGGGCCTCCATTACCTAGTCGCTTTTTTTGCTAACATTAGGGCTCCAATCCCTGAGTTGAGATTTTTAAACATAGGGCTTCCATTCCCTAGTCGCCCTTTTTTGCCAACATAGGGCCTCCATTCCCTAGTTGAGAATTTTAGATATAGGGCTCCATTCCCTAATCTTTCCTCCTAAAGATAAACAATCCCTATTTGATCACTTTAAAAAAAAGAGAAAAAAGAAAAAGAAAATAGTTTAGATTTTTGTTACAAATAACTCACGAAATTTTTCTAGTAAAATTTGGGGTAGAAAATTTCGTTCGTTTATTTATTTTTGGTGTCTGAGCAGGTTTTACCTCGAGACACAGAGTTTGAGATGACCAAAAAAATTAGTCTCAATCCAAAATAAAGAAAAGAAGAGAAAAGAACAAAAACAAATGAACTCAAAGTGCTGAAGTGGAGAATGATGCGGACTGCTCAAGATATGATTAAAGTCACAGGCTTCGTGTGTCCCACCTTGATCCAAAGCTTAAGAAAGAACCAGTGGTTACAGCTGACGAGCATCGAGATTCAGATCAGGGTCCGCATGAAAAACCAATCAAGACTCAAGATCAAGCTTCAGAAAACTCATAGATAAGAATCTTGTAACTCGTAGCTGATAGGCTTAGTTAGTCTTTTTCATTTTTGATTTGATGTAATAATGGGACAGCGGACCAGAGCCTCCGGCGGAACCTAACTCGACTCTCATCCTCTTCACATATCCCATCACCTCATTCACTTCTGAACTACACGTGGCATGATTCCTTTATAGCAAAGGATATGTAGGCAGCTCAGATACCAGGGCTTGGTCACATTTTTCTTTCTTTTAGTTTTAGTCTCCCGAAATAAGGGTCGGGTCAAAAAACCTGTCTAGTCGTTCTTTGTCTGAAAACTCTTCGCGTTTCCAGTCAAAGAGGGGCAGCTGTAGACATGTGATTTTTGACCCTCCCCAAGATTTTTTATATTTTAGCACGTAAATATTTAATTTAGGCATAATATAGATATTTTAAGTAATTTTGACTCTTTTACTTTATTTCGTCATAGAAATAAAAATTACAAAAATATTTTAGTTTACGTATCTTTCATAAATTAAAAATATACAAAAATAGTACCTTATTTTTATTTTTATATTATCTTGAAAGCAACAAAAAATGCTTTTATGTTTTATAATTTAGTTCAATTAATTAAAATTAGTTTTATATTTTTATATTATAATTGTACATAATTTTAGAAGGAGAAATTAGTTTTAGGTTGGTTTATCCCGTCTTTATAAATCTTGTAATCCATTTTTTTAGTCTTTGGCCCAATTCCCTAGCCGATAATCTTAGGCCCATAATCCTAACATAATCTCTATCCCTATATAATAATACATACCCTACACACAATCAGTCGGCACCCCCTCACATGGACACCTAGACTAAGAGCAAAAGATGTGCATCGCCTAGAGAAGGAGGAGCTGCTGCCTTCTCTTCTTCTTCATGGATCTCACTGAAATAAACTGTAACAAAGGCTCCATTAACACTCCAAACTTCACCTCGTCTTCCTCTGAAAATACAGCTTGAAGTTACTGCAATACCAGCCCCAAAATCCCCATAAAACTCCATTAAAACACACCTGAAAATATCTCCAGAAATAGCTCCTTTTCTCCACCATAAACTGCATCTAAAACAGCCCTTAAACCTCCCAAAAACGCTCCAAAAATCGCCTGAAACAGCTCCCAAAAGTTATCCCAACAATGGCTTCAAAAGCTGCTGAAAAAAACAGCATCAAAAGCTGCTGAAAAACAACATCAAATTCTGTTGAAAAACTACATCAAATAAGTTGAAAAACATAGCAAAACTCACTTCAAAACACCACCGCAAATAGCTGAAAATCCACCCAAAAATAGAGCCAAAACCACCCCGAAACTGTTGTAACTCTGCTAGTTTGGTCGGTACTACTTCAGCTATTCAACCACCAGCGAAGCATCATCTTTTCCATCACTGTTTCAACCTCAAAATAATCCAAACATCAGCCACTAAATCATTGGTTTATAAGATCGATCGAGGTCGCAAGTCGCAATTTTCCGTCTGAGGTTCCGTCGCCGGTCCAAGCTTGGGTCAATAGCTCGTTTTAGGCTCGCTGTATTTTTGGAGATTTTCTTTCACTGTGACTGTAGGATATGGAGCAATAAAGGTTCGATTTCTTTCCCCATCTATTTATTCCTTTTAAATTTTCTATACATGTGACACTTTATTTAGCATGGTTATATGAATATTCTGATTTCTGATGTGTGATGAAGACGAAATGCAATAGGGTATTCTTTCTGTTCCTTGAATTTCTTTTACTTAGGTGTGTGATTTAATTAAATTAAGTATGTTGCTAATGTGCTTTGACTCATAGTTTTGTATGAGTAAAGCCCTTTGGAATAATTTGAGACGCGTTATGCCAAATAAAATCTTAAAACTCATGATCCTCACTTAATTAATTTTAACTCTTTAGAAATCGAGGTGTGCCATTAGTTAAATTTTCTACGGCTCTCGCAAAGTTAAAAATGCGTAGTTGCTTTAGGCGCGTTATTTTAATAATATTACCTTCCTTAATTCGGATGTGCATTTCATGTGACCCAAATCCAAATCTCAATAACGTTGAATAAAATGTGTTTCGGATTGCAGATGCATTTCATGTGGCGCGATCCAAATACATATTTTAAACGATGTTAAATCTTCTTTAAAACAATCAAAAGGGGTTAATAAATTTAAATGGCATCATAGGTTAAAACATGTATTAAAATCAGATAATAGGGCAATTGAAATAGTTTAATCGACCGTGCTAGAACCACGGAATCCAAGGATGCCTAACACCTTTCCCCAGGTTAACAGAATTCCTTATTCAGAATTTCTGGTTCGCAGACTTCAAAAGGAAAGTTGATTTTTCCTCGATCTGAGATTTAAAATATAAACCGGTGAATTGGGACACCAGAAAACAAACTATCCCAAGTGGCGACTCTGAATAAAAATAAACAAATAATCTCATTTCGAATAATGTCACTTAAAGTGGAAAAACTCTCTTATACACTAGTCCTCCAGGGTGGTGTGTGTAAAAAAGAAGGTGTGACAGGTTGCACGCTGCATCAATACATTATTTGGATCAGGTTGCGCTCCGCAACAATATTATATGGGATCGAGTTTCATGCCGCAACGATATTATATGATTTGGATCGGGTTGCACTGCAAAAATATTATATGATTTGGATGGGGTTGACACCGCAACACCATTATATGATTTGGATCGGGTTGTACGACACAATAATACTATATGATTGGGATCGGGTTGCACGCTGCAACAAGAAAGAATAAAAGTGAATATTGATTCTTATGGAGAGAACGAGAGTAAAAGCATGAAGGATGATGTCATGCACTTTCTGCTGCTGTGTTTATTCGTTGTTATCAATTCAAATATTTTAACTGTTTAATTCCTTTATTGTCGTGATCCCTTGTGTTAGAACCCATAATGTTTTCAATACCTCACCGTATATATATATATATATATATATATATATATATATATATATATATATATATATATATATATATATATATA
>MU710268.1:117388-137321 GCA_026770625.1 Nicotiana glauca | reverse complement strand
ACCCTACTCCAAAAGATGAAGATTAGGCAAAGAAGAGAAAAAATGAGGGATGGAAGTTGCCTCAACCATTGCCACATTTGTACGAAACCTTCGTCAGTCCAAGGTATGATGAAGAAGAGGACGAGGCATTTACAGCCGAAGAGATTGAAGAAATATGTGGGGCAATGAGAGAAACGCTTTATGAAACCCACATGGTTCAGCTGGGAGAAGGAACAAGCACCACTGAGGTGCTATACATGGGGCAAATGCTAAGCTTCAAAATTAGGAGGCTACACCGTTCCTAGTCAGGCGGGAGTCCGGGTAGACTTGTCCTGCCACCTTTCCTTCATCACTAGTTATCCCAGGATGTAACTCGGATGTTTTCCTTACTTTCCTGTTTTTAATTTTCTGAAATGTAAACCATGTTATCTTCCCAATTCCAAGGAATAAAATCAGTATTTCATAATTTTATTTTTCTTTATTCTTTCTGATTTTTACTATTTTTTTCTTTTATCTTTTCTTTTCAGTTATAATAATGCGGCTTTAAATAACATGACATGCTTGCGGACTTCACGCCCAGATCTGAACAGGCTATGTAATTGTGAAATAATGAACGAAGAATCGGAATATGATGAAGAAGAGGCTTTTAGGGAAATAAATCGAGAACTGGAACACTTCGAGAATAAACCTAAGCCGAATTTGAATGACACAGAACCGGTTAATTTGGGAACTTCTGAAGAAATCCGATAGACCAAAATAAGCATTGNGATTAGGTGTTAATCTAGTGGTGCATAAATTGCCAATCTACCCTGATTGTCCCCCAGTTCAACAGAAACAGAGGAAGTTCAAGACTGATATCAGTGATATGATCAAACAAGAAATTACAAAGCAGTTGAAAACAAGGGTAATCCGGGTGGTCCTGTATACTACGTGGCTGGCTAATGTAGTTCCTGTGCCGAAGAAAGATGGGAAAACTAGGGTGTGTGTGGATTACTGAGATTTGAATAGGGAAAGTCCCAAAGATAACTTCCCCTTGCCCAACATCCACATCCTTGTTGATAACTGTGCCAAACATGAGATATAGTCCTTCGTGGATTGTTGCGCGGGATATAACCAGGTGTTGATGGATGAGGAAGATGCTGAGAAAACCGCTTTCACTACACCTTGGGGTACTTACTATTACCGGGTTATGCCGTTTGGTTTGAAGAATGCCGGGGCAACTTATATGAGAGCCATGACTGCCATTTTTCATGATATGATGCATCAAGAGATAGAGGTGTATGTAGACGATGTGATCATCAAGTCCAGAACTCAGGACGATCATGTTTGAGACTTGAGGAAGTTTTTTGAGAGGCTGCGAAAGTATGACTTGAAGATGAATCCGGCTAAATGCGCCTTCGGAGTCCCATCAGGTAAACTTCTGGGTTTCATAGTCAGTAGGAGAGCTATCGAGTTAGATCCAACAAAGATAAAGGCTATCCGGGATCTGCCTCCTCCGAGGACAAAGAAAGACGTGATGAGTCTATTGGGCAGGTTAAACTATATCAGCCGGTTCATCGCCCAACTGACTTCCACATGTGAGCCCATATTCAAACTATTAAGGAAAGATGCAGCAATCAAATGGACAGCTGAGTGTCAAGAGGCCTTTGACAAGATCAAAGAATATCTTTCAAATCCTCTAGTTTTGGTCCCGCCGGAGCAAGGGAGACCTCTGTTCTTGTATCTAACGGTCTTAGAAAATTCTTTTGGCTGTGTCCTCGAGCAGCATGATGCAACTGGAAAGAAAGAGTAGGCGATCTATTACTTGAGCAAGAAGTTCACTGGTTATGAAGTCAAATACACTTTGTTGGAAAGAACGTGATGTGCTTTGACATGGGTCGCTAAAAAATTGAGACATTATCTTCAGGCTCATACTACTCACCTCATAACCAGGTTGGATCCTTTGAAGTACATATTCCAGAAATCGCTGCCCACCTGGAGATTGGCAAAGTGGCAAATTTTGCTTACTGAATTCGACATAGTCTACGTCACTCGCACGACGATGAAAGCCCAGGCATTGGCGGATCACTTGGCTGAAAACCCGATTGATAAGGAATACCAACCGTTGAGTACTTACTTTCCAGATGAGGAGGTAAAAATGATAGAAGTAGTCCTTGATGACGCTCATGCTTGGAAAAAGTTCTTTGATGGTGATGTAAATGCCAAAGGTGTAGGAGTTGGGGCAATCTTGATCTCGCCCACTGGTCAGCACTATCCGGCTATGGCCAGACTCCGTTTCTTTTGCACGAACAATACGGCTGAGTATGAAGCTTGCATAATGGGCATGAACATGGCAATTGATCAAGATTTTGAAGATTTACTGATTATGGGGGATTCTGATCTGATTATCCGGCAAGCCCAGGGTGAATGGGAGACCCGAGACGTCAAGCTTATTCCTTACCGAC
Source organism: Nicotiana glauca (assembly GCA_026770625.1). Taxonomy (NCBI): domain Eukaryota; kingdom Viridiplantae; phylum Streptophyta; class Magnoliopsida; order Solanales; family Solanaceae; genus Nicotiana; species Nicotiana glauca. The sequence goes on along the minus strand of MU710268.1, from coordinate 134,898 downwards.
AGCACATGGAGGATCTCGGCAAGCGATTCAAATCAATAAAGTTTAGGTACATCCTGTGGTGTCACAATGAACTAGCTGATGCACTTGCCACTTTAGCTTCAATGTTACCTTATCCAGGAAATGCCCACATCGATCTCTTGGAAATCCAAATTAGGGAAAGACACGGTTACTGTAATGTAATCGAGGCAGAACCAAATATCCAGCCATGGTACCATGATGTTAAGAGGTTTTTGAAAACACAAGAATACCCCGAACATGCTACTGGAGATCAAAAGAGAACTATAAGGCGGCATGCGAGTGGTTTCTTTTTGAGCGGCGAGGTCTTGTATAAAAGAACCCCGGATCTTAACTTGTTAAGATGTGTTGACGCTGAGGAAGCAGGAAGAATCATGCATGAAGTACACGCAGGAGTTTGTGGACCTCATATAAATGGGTATGTCTTGGCAAAGAAAATCCTTCGAGCGAGGTATTATTGGATAACTATGGAGAAAGATTGCTTCAGCTTTGTCCGGAAATGACATCAGTGTCAGGTGCATGGAGATCTGATTCATGCACCTCCAATAAAGCTACATCCTATGTCGGCACCGTAGCCTTTTGTCACTTGGGGTATGGACGTCATTGGTCCGATTGAGCCAAAAGCTTCAAATGGGCAAAGATTCATATTGGTTTCTATTGACTACTTCACAAAATGCGTTGAAGCCATCACTCTCAAAGCGGTCACTAATAAAGCTGTAGTGGATTTTGTACATTCAAATCTTATCTGGTATTCCTACAACTATCATCACAGATAATGCGGTGAACCTGAATAGTCATTTGATGGAGGATGTATGCGAACATTTCAAAATAATGCATAGGAACTCCACTCTTTATCGGCCCAAATCCAATGACGCTATTGAAGCAACAAACAAAAACATCAAGAAGATTTTGAGAAAGACAATCCATAGTTCCAGACAGTGGCATGAACAATTACCTTTTGCCTTACTAGGATATCGCACCATAGTGCGCACATTAGTAGGAGCAACCCCGTACTTGTTGGTTTATGGGACCGTGGCTGTGATTCCGGCAGAGGTAGAAATTCCTTCGCTCCGGACAATTATTGAAGCAGAGATTGAAGATAGCGAATGGGTTAAGACTCGATTGGAGTAGTTGACCTTGATTGATGAAAAGCGAATGGGTGTGGTCTGTCACGGGTAGTTGTACCAATAAAGAATGGCCCGTGCTTACAACAAGAAAGTACGACCCAGGAATTTTGAAGTAGGACAGCTGGTGTTAAGGCGCATCCTTCCCAATCACCAGGAAGCAAAAGGAAAATTTGCTCCTAATTGGAAAGGTTCGTACATCATCAGGAAGATATTGCCAAGAAGAGCGTTATATCTGGGTAATATTGAAGGAAATGATCCTGAAACAGCTGTGAACACGGACGTAGTCAAAAGGTACTATGTCTAAGTTTACTTCGGTGATGTCTTGGCGCATTTGAGATGATGAAGGCTTTTATTCCCACTACACAAACACTATCAACCCTTTTTGCAAGCCCTTTTGAGTCTGTTACATTTCTTTGGCTACCCTCTTTGGAATACAAAAGCACCGTTGAAAAAAAAACAAATGATTTGCTTGAACTACGTTCTAACTTGATTCCGAAAGGATACGTAGGCAGCCTCTATCTGGGGTTCAGTCACACCAAAACAAAAATCCAATTTTCCCCGAAGTTGAAACTGGGGCAGATGTTATAATGGTTCGACCATGAGCTCACCAGTTCCAAAGTTGTAATCCCGTCCACAATTCTTTTTACCCAAAACCGAGTGCAAGTCCTTCGGATCAATTACCAAAGGCGGGGGAAACTAAGAAATATCATTGTTGAAAGTCGATGCATTCTAAATTGAGAGAAATAAATAAGAGAGTCTTATCGGTGAAAACCTTCGGGCACCATGAGGCGACGGGAGTTAGAGAAACCGAAAATGAGAGAGCCTGTTTAGTAAAAACTCGCAAAGAGCACTACCGGGCGATGGTGAGAAGAGAAATGAGAGAGGTCGATTAGCGAAAGCCCGCAAAAAGGCACCGTCGGCCGAAAAGAGGATTTCACCACTAAAGGTCCTAGCAGGGTTCCCTGATTTTGAAACATAGACCCGTTTGGTTCATGAGAAAATGCAAGTTCGTGAGGATCGGGCATCCGGTCCAAGAAGCATGTCATGTCAGTTTGAAGCCACCATGCACCCCAGATAAGTCCTTCTTTTTTCCCCCGTAAGGGACGCTTCTATTATAAATTCATTTTTTCGATCTTTGTGTTACCTTTCTTTGAATCCCTTTCGGCTTAACCCTAAATTCCGAAACTTGTTATGAAGAAAAGGTGGCAGGACCGGTTTCACAGAGTTCCGTCTGGAAAGAGGCGAAGAAAATACCCAGCCTCAGTGGTGCGTCAGTCCAATCCCGATTGATCATGATGTTTGATTACCTCCAAAGTAAAGGCATTGGAAAATAAAGAAAGTCAAAGGCAAGTGTTTGGAAAGCAGAATGAGGTGGAAGAACCAAACCCTTAAACGAGCGAATCATCATGAAATCCTGAAATTTGAGGCTTATCGGTTTGAAAGGGGGTCTCCCTTAAAGCCAATCAACGACAAAGTTCTCAACGGAAATGAGGCCGGGATCAAGCAATTGAGATGATCAGGGCCGCCAAACCAACCACCGTTTCAAACTAACAATTGTTCTTTGTTTGGAAAATTGAAACATGTGCCATCCAAAGCAACCATGCAAGAAGCAGGTGCAGCCCAAAAGAAAGAAAAACGCGCAAGTGCTGAAGCAGCTTTGCAGCAAATAATCGATGCAAAAGGGAAGTTTCCTCCATGTTATTTCCTGCTTTTTATCAAAAAAAAAAAAGATAACAAAAGAAGAAAATCCCAAAAGAAGATAGTTTAGAATTCCCAATGCCCACATGGTACTTCTTTAGCCGACATTAGGGCTCCAATCCCTAAGTTGAGCCAGATCCTTTAGCCGATATTAGGGCTCCAATCCCTAAGTTGAGCAAGTTTCCTTAGCCGACATTAGGGCTCCAATCTCTGAGTTGAGCGAGTGTCTTTAGCCGACATTAGGGCTCCAATCCCTAAGTTGAGCAACTTTTCCTAGCCAACATTAGGGCTCCAATCCCTGAGTTGAGCAATTTACCTTAGCCGATATTAAAGCTCCAATCCCTGAGTTGAGGAACTTTCCTTAACCAACATTAGGGCTCCAATCCCTGAGTTGAGTGTTTTCCTAGCCGACATTAGCGCTCCAATCCCTGAGTTGAGTGACTTTTCCCAGCCAACATTAGGGCTCCAATCCCTGAGTTGAGCGATTTACCTTAGCCGACATTAGGGCTCCAATCCCTGAGTCGAACAACTTTTCTTAATCAACATTAGGGCTCCAATCCCTGAGTTGAGTGTTTTCCTAGCCGAAATTAGGGCTCCAATCCCTGAGTTGAGCAACTTTTCCCAACCAACATTAGGGCTCAAATCCCTAAGTTGAGCGATTTACCTTAGGCGACATTAGGGCTCCAATCCCTGAGTCGAAAAACTTTTCTTAACCAACATTAGGGCTTCAATCCCTGAGTTGAGTGTTTTCCTAGCCGACATTAGAACTCCAATCCCTGAGTTGAGCGATTTTCCTAGCCAACATTAGGGCTCCAATCCCTGAGTTGAGCGATTTACCTTAGCCGACATTAGGGTTCCAATCCATGAGTCGAACAACTTTCCTTAACCAACATTAGGGCTCAAATGCCTGAGTTGAGAGTTTTCGTAGACGACATTAGGGCTCCAATCCCTGAGTCGAAGAACTTTCCTTAACCAACATTAGGGCTCCAATCCCTGAGTTGAATGTTTTCTTAGCCGATATTAGGGCTCCAATCCCTGAGTCGAGCAACTTTCCTTAACCAACACTAGGGATCCCATCCCTGAGTTTAGTGTTTTCGTAGCCGACATTAGGGCTCCAATGCTCCAATCCCTGAGTTGAGCGCTTTTCTAGCCGACATTAGGGCTCCAATCCCTGAGTTGAGCACTTTTACCTTAGCCGACATTAGGGCTCCAATCCCTGAGTTGAGCATTTTCCTTTAGCCAACATTAGGGCTCCAATCCCTGAGTTGAGCATCTTTCCTAGCCAATATTAGGGCTCCAATCCCTGAGTTGAGCGTTTCTCCTTTTAGCCAACTTTAGGGCTCCAATCCCTGAGTTGAGCGTTTCTCCTTTTGCAAACATTAGGGCCCCGATCCCTGAGTTACGCCTTTTAGACATAAGGTTTTCTAATCCCCTCATCAATTCCGTAGATTTTTAGGGCAAATAACTCATGAAATTTTCCTAGTGAAACTGGGGCAGAAAATTTTTGCTCGTTTATTTGTTTTGTTGTCTGAGCAGGTTTGACCTCGAGGCATAGGGATCGAGATGACCTACGAAGTAAGTCTCAATCCATAATAAAGAAAGAAGAAAAGAACAAAAAAGTAGATGATCTAAAATACTGGAGCAAACAAAGGTGCGGATAGCTCGAAATCTGATCGAAGCCACAAGCTTCGCTGATCCCGCTTCACTCAATGCTGCAGAAAGAAGCAAGCACCTACAACTCGCGAGCATCAAGATTCAGATCGAAGTTTACGGCAAAATCAGCTAAGACTGAAGATCAAGTTTTCAAGAGAATTATAGATAGGAATCTTGTAACTCAAAGTTTGATAGGCATAGCTAGCTTGGCTTTGATTTTCCCTTTTGGTGTAATAAGGAGGTCCGTAAGCAGTAGCAGTAGCAGCAACAACAATAACGGTAAAACCACATCTTCATGGTAGTCCCAGCTACCGAAACTTCCCGAACTACATTGACCTGATTCCCTTTCAGCCAGGGATATGTAGGAGACCTTTTGAAGCAAATGTTCGGTCAGAACTTTCAAAAAATGCTTCACACGGAGTACTCGAACGGGCAAAAATCACTCGTATTCGCTCACTTTATCTTTGCACGAAAACTATTCGTGTTTTCGAACAAAGATGGGCAGCAGTGAGCACCGGAGTTTTGCCTCACACGAATTACTCCCAAAGAAATCAAAATAAAATAATTCTCCTTTTGTGTGCAATCTTTGTGAATTTTCGTGATATTTTCTGTCAATATTCGCATTTGTCCATACATGTTTATGTGTTTAATTAATAGAAAAGTGCAAAAATATGTCGCATTTACATTTATAATTTAATTTTACAATTTTTAGATTAGTTAAGAAAATTGTTGTTTTATAAAAATAAAAAAATCACAAAAATAGCATACTTTGCATTTTTAGTGTTTAATGTCATAATTGTATTTTTTGGTATTTAATTATTTTTAATTAATGCTTAAAGTTAATTAGGTATTTTAAGATAATTTGGTCAAGGATTAATTTATGTTTATATTTTTATTTTTATTAGAATTTTTAGAAAATAAAAAGAAAAGGAAAAGAATTGGAGGAAATCGGAATTAGGCCATTTTGATTAAAATTCCAAGCCCAAATGAATATCCAATTAGCCCAAGCCTTAGAGATCAACCAAACGATGCCGTTTTGGCTTCTCATATCTCAACCATTCATTCACTCGATCCAACGGTCCGTATCACCCTGCCCGCGACCTCTCACAACCCAACCCTCCTACCCCCGAACCAAACCCACCCCGTATTACCTTAAACGACCTCATTTTTATTAAGTCAATTAATCAAGGCCGTTGGTTCCCATCATCCAACGGCCCGGATTAATTCGTTCGTTTTTAACATATCAAACCCCCAGCACCCCTAAAACCCTTCTCATTCCTTCCCCTCATCTCTAACTCCTCAGAGATCCCCATGTAGCTCCGCCCCCAACCGCCGAGCTCCGCCCACTGGAAAATGCCTCGCGGCGGTTCCGGTGGCCCAAACAACCCCACCTTCACATCATAGAACCTCCTCACCTTCCTCTCCTCGAATCCACCCTTTGTTTTCTTCGAATCATACCCAACCTCTTCGAATATAAGATCGAAGATCGCCCGAAAATACAACCCCTCCAATGACCCCCAAACTCACACCCCTCGACCCCTGAACCCCCCTCACCACTAGAACACCCTTGGCTTCCTTCGAATCAAACCCAAATGCCTCAAGAACCCTAGCCGCCGCCACAAGGCCCCAGTGGCGGCGCAGCCTTCCTTTGACCCCAAATCCACACCCCATCACCACTAGACCTCCCTGACTCCAAATCCATCCTTAATATCACCTGAATTGGGTCCACATTCTTCGAATGGTAAAACACAGCCAGGGGGAGCCCTAAGTCTAAAATCCACTAAAGCTGCGAGGACCTTTGGACTACATTGGAATTTAGTCGTATGTTTTCATCACTGTAAACATGCGATTAAAGTCCACTTCAATCCAAGTCAAAGGGAAGAGGGATTTATAGTATTTGATCCGCTCGAGTTCGGGTATTTTCAATTCTTTTTCTCTTTATTATCTTTTAGTTTTCGTTTAATCTTCGAACTTCTTCTTCTCCTCCTACTTCATTTCTGCTTCTGTGTCTGTTTGAATTAAGCCAGTTCATGTGAGATTAATGCATAACAATGTTAAATTGATCAGTATGTCTGAATGTTTAAGTTTAGAAATTAGTTCGTTACTTAATCAGTAATAGCATTGAATTGAATTGTCAATCTCCGAGTTCTGTTGGTTTTTCAGTTTAATTAAATGCATGTTTTAGAACACTGGCTTCAGCTCACTTATCTTAGTAGCTGATTGAGTTCGAGAAGCCTTGAATTGGTTATAGTTTTATTTCTAGTTTAGGTTTCGAGGTTAACTTGGAATTTGAGAATTTGAAAGTGGCCTAGTGAGTGATATGTCAAGTGATACTAGTGGACTTTTAAGTTAATATACCCTTAAGGTCAGGAAACAGAAATCACATGGGCACCATTTTACAAAGTTTGAAAGAATTGAATAGAAAAACAGGCTGCCCATACTTAACTGAATTTTAAATTTAGTCTGCCCGTACACTTTAAAATTAAAATAATAAGGGACAGGCAGTAGTTGTCTTCAGGGAATAACATGGGCTGATTTTCTTAATAGTTGGATGCTTTTAGGAGCTGTAAAGGGAGGTCTGTTTGGATATAAGGGAGGAAGTTTAGGACAGATTGAGGGGAGATTTTTTTTTGGAGTCAGTTGTTGGAGAGTTTAGGCAGTATTTTCAGTAAGTTAAAAACAAGTTCAGAAGACTGTAGTGAGGGATCAATTCTTAAGCATTTAATCAATTATAAAGAACTTTTCTCAGTTGCTTCAGTTTTTTTAGGAAGGTTACTATTCTATTGAAAAGAAAACACTGTTCTATCGAATAAATTGTGAATTCTTATAGTTGTTTTTCCATAACTTGTTGGTTTTCGAGTTGAGTCACTGGTTACTGAGGTTCAGAGGTGTATTAGGCTGATTCTAAGTAATTTTGAGCTCAATTGAACTAGTCTTGGGTAGGGGTATTGGTTTGTTGACAATTTCTGGTGTTTGCTGGGTATTTTTTAAACTGGTCTGTCCAAGCTAGCTGGGGTTACTTTTTGGTCACTGCTATTGAGATCTGTTGTTTATTCATGTTGGTTGTGGCATTGTTACTGTTAGTACTGCTGCTGCTGATTGCTCCTTCTTCTTCTTCTTCTTCTTCTTCTTCTTTTATTTCCACTGTCCAGGTACATTTTCGATCTTGTTTCGATGTAATCTCACCAAATGAAATTGAAACGAAATTACCACTTGATACCTGTTGAAGTTTTCTATGTTAGTTCAATTTGTTGCAATTAGTTTAGGACCTCATGTTGGTAAAACTCCTTATTTTAGCTTATTTGTAGTGGACTATTAAGCTATTTATGTATAATGGACTGTTTGAACTATCATATTTGTAATTATTCATGAGCCCTATCAGTTTAATTTCATTCCGAATAGACATGATTTGAAATCAAAGATAATTGAAACATGAGAATGGATATTGAGATTTGTAGGATTCGTTTGCTCTATTGCTGGAATCTGGACTTTTTTTTAGACTGGCTTGGGCTATTATGATTATCAACTAGTGTTAGTCCATTAACTAGCCTAGGGATTTTATGTTTTGATGGTATAGCTATTTCAGTTCATGTGTTGAAGCTAGCCTCAATAGTTTATTGTTGAGATTTGTTTTTTTTTTTGGAATTTGAGTTGGCAATTTAATTGCCATCACTGTTGCTAAGGTCAAACTTATAGGATACTCATAATTGGAATTTCAAATTGAGTAGTAACGTTGATTAAATAACTTGAATCAATAAGAGAGTGTTTCATTACCTTTGTGTTATTAATTTAAGCAAAAATGGTCTTTCTTGCTTTAAATGATTGAACATTTCGACTAATTGAAAGAATTTCAGTAAGTAGTACTCAACTCATATTTCGGCTGGTTTTGGGCCCCTATACCTTCATGCACAACTTTTATTGGGCCAGATTAGAAAGCTTAAATAACTGAAAACAGCCGCTTATATTCATTTACAATACTACAGATTAGGGCCCTTTTCTTCATTTTTAGAGACAAATAAAAATAGAAAAAATATAGTCACTTTAGGATTACCTTTAAATAAAATTGATGAGACGAGTCTCGCCAAATAAAACTACAAATTGCGGGGCCCTCACTAAATACCTATTAAAATATTTAGATTTCGGGGCGGGCCGTCTAGCGAATTTCACGTCCTTCCCCAAAGTAATAACGCGTTAGACTCTTTAGGCGCGATTTTAATTAAATTCCATTCTTAAACTCGAGTGCGCATTTATGTGACCTAAATCCAAATCTCAACGGAGTCGAAATGTATTAACAACCACGGGTGCATTGATTGCGACGTGGTTCGAGATGCATTTTCACGACGTTGCAATTCTATTAAAAATAATAATAAAAGCGGTTTAAAGTTAATAAAAGCACATAAGTTATAACATGTATTAAAAAGCAGATATTTAACCATTACAATAATTTAAGCGATCGTGCTAGAACCACGGGATTCGGGGGTGCCTAACACCTTCCCTCGAGTCAACAGAATTCCGTACTTAGAATTTCTGGTTCGCAGACTTCATTTGGAAAGTCGAAAATTTCCTCGATTTGGGATTAAAGATAAACCGGTGACTTGGGACACCAAAAGCCAAACTTTTCCCAAGTGGTGACTCTGAAAAAAATAAATAATCCCATTTCGAATAATGTCACTTAAATTGGAAAAACTCCCTTATACATTTATCCTCCCGGGGATAGGTGCGTAAAAAGGAGGTGTGACACCGATGATGTCTTCAGCAACAAAAAAGCCTAAGGAAAGGATTGGTTATGAAGAAGGAGAATATGCTTATGATTCAGACAAGAAATACGAAGAAGATGAAGACGAGTATGTATCCAAAAGCTGGGCAGATCAGGTTGAGGTTGAGAAAGGGAACGAAGCCGATTCACTAGTCAATTACGAGGTGTGTGATGAGCAAAATACCAGTCTTACCAATGCACAAAAGATAAATACACCAATTTCAAAGCCAGTAACAGGCAAGAAGAAAAATAAGGTGCAGAAGGTGCGTGATGAAACATTGAAGATGCACGATGAGCATGACCATAATTCTGCTAAGAAGTAGTTTAAGAAGATGAAGAATAACATGTAAAAAAAGTCACATACCTGGAGTTTCTCATAGTTCCAATACCTAAGGAGTTCCTTAAATTGAGAAATTGGAACATCTTCAGGGATATGTTGCATTCGAGTTTCATCACTTTTATAGGGGCAAAGTGATTTTTTTTTAATCTATTCTTATGCTTTCTCCAGGCAGCTTGAACTGATTCCAAAGTATATTTTTTTTGCAGCTTCAAGAATATCATATTTATCCTACAATTGGTGTCAAATCTATTAGTGCAGAAAATATGAAAGATTTTCAATCAAAAATTAAAACTTAAGAAGTTCAGACCTTGGTATATTCCCATATATCCTCTTTTGTGTCCATCTTCCTCCATTCCAAAATATCAAGAGGACATAGAGTCGCATTCCTTGCCAATGTGCCGAGGAAGCTTCCAAACTCTGTCACAACTGCGTCACTAGGACTGACGTGTTGATTTAAGTTGTTAAGTAAAATCAATTTACGCTCATGTCGTCCATGTACACTTTTCATCTTTGTTTTCCCTCTCATTTTTGTTTGATTAGAAGGGCGCTCAACTATTCGAACCAAACAAAACCACCAAATCACTATTGTTGGTACATTCTTCATGACTGAAATAGGATGTAAATATTTTTAGATAAAGTCTATAGGTTCTTACCTTGTTCTTCACATTTTTCATATTCAACAAGACTTGTAGAATCGAACTGAACTTGTTCCTCTATTACTTCTGTTGTAGGAGTGGTTGATCTTGTTTGTACATGGGCTGCTACTTCTAAATATTGTAGGACTAGCAGATTCTCTTCTATGATATTCAGACGCTCTTTGTTTGATTGTCTAGCAGGAGAAACATATTTTGCAGAAGTGGTTGATCTAGTTTGTGCATGGGCTACTGCTCCTGGTAGATTCTCTACAATAATATTCGGTCTCTCTTTGTTTGATTGTCTAGCGGGAATAATATATTTTTGACTAAACGAAGTCCTTATTTGGTTTTCCAAAGATGCCATTGTTCCAGGTTTTGTGTATGTTGCGCTTGTCTTTTTTTGGGTTTTGAAGGTCTTTCTTGACTCATATCTATCAAATCTGATGAAGAATACAAATAAAAATAGCTTTATTAGGTACTACTAGATAGGGAAGCCCGTGACATTGGCACGGACCCAACATCGCTATATGTTCCAATTTATGTAAACATTAATCTACAGATCTGGTTAGAGAGAGAATACCAATATATAATTACAGTAAGCTCAGAAAAAGGTCATAAAAAAGCACACCCAACATATATGAAACAAAAGGAAAAATATTAAATTTGATTCAATAATCACAAATTGAAATGCAAGGATTAACTCATACAAACCCATGCTAGCATGTAATTCACCTACCAAAATCAAGAGTTTACAATTTAAGTTGCCAACGTATAGGATAACTGAAGGTTCCTCTCTTAATACTACATTATATAAGATTTTTACCATCTCAATACAAGCTCTGTGTTTCTTTGACACAAATATAATGCTTAAGTGGGAGTAGGAGGCCAAATTTTAAAAAATTGTCCTGTTTTCATGATTGTAAAGTACAATTTCTGCATTGGCTTATCTACTGATCTTTCCTCTTGTAACTTAGTATACTTAGTATAGGGGTAATTGTACAATGTCTCAATCACATTGCCCTCCAAATTTAGAACTAAAAGTAATTGCACTGTCTTATAAAATGGTACATATCAACATTAATAACTTCTGTAATCTTTCAGAAATGCAGCAACACAGTTTGCAGAAGAAAAATATGTAAGGAACTTCCTGCTATTATATTCATGTGGGGTTGTTTATCTCAAATCATTTTCTTTTTTGTTCAAATGCATAATTTCATTTTTTTCTTTATGTTTTGGTTTACAGGAGCTCAAAGTTGGAATTGAGGGAGAAAGAGATAGATGAAGTGAAAACAAGATGCATTCCAAGAAGGCCAAAGAATCAATCCACCAGAAAGGAAGGAAGCAGTGACTTGTCTTGCAGTAGCAGTGCTAGTATTTCAAGTAGTAGCAGTAGCCAACATGGTAGCAAAAGGGTAGTGATTCAACCCCAAGTCTAGAATCTTAATTAAGACATAATTTAGAGAATCACTCTCATATGATTCGCAAATATGAAGTTCAAAATCCAAGTATTTATGAACTCAACTTCTTCAATTTTAGGTGTGCTCCAGTCATCTATTATATTTCAGGCCCATCAAAAACTAATCATTTAGAATTTACAGCCATTGAATATGAATACAAGATCTTCATAACTTAATTTCTTCCACTTGGGGTACTTAATTCTCACTTTATCTTGAAACAAAAAAGGATGCATAAAAAACTCAATAGAGAAGACATAAGAGGACATCAGTGATCAAAGACACTTTGAAACCAAAATAAACAGATTATGACCAAAAACAGAGAAATTAAAGGCATAAATAAGAGGGAGAAATAAGAATATACGCAATATAGATAATGAATAGGGATAATCACACACGCAACTTCCATGAGGAAGATAATCGCAGCTTCTAGTGTGTTCAAATAAGATTGAAATTTGGCAATGGTTTCCTTTCTTAAACGAATTGAAACTTTTGACTTGAATCTTGCTGAGTTAGAAAAGATGCATATATAAGATGGTTTCCAAGTAATAGTGTAAACACGTGATTTTTGATCCTCCCCGAGAATTTTCACGAGTTTAGCGTAAAATATTTAGTTTAGGCCTAATATAGCTATTTTAGCTAATTTTGACTATTTTACTTTATTTCGTTAGAAAAATAAAAAATACAAAAAAAAATATATATAAATCTTGGTTTATGTATTTTTAAACTTGAAAAATACAAAAATAGTACCTTATATTTTATCTTTATATAATTTCGAAAATTATAAAAAATAGTGTCCTTAATATTTTGTAATCATCATAAACTTGAAAAATACAAAAAATTAATACTTTATCTTTCTAAAAACGATAATTGCAAAAAATAGTTTTATTAATGTTTTGAAGTTATTTTAAATCTTGAAAAAATACATAAATAGTTTTGTCTTATTTTTATAGTTATTTTGCTTACATATGATTATTAAATAACATCGTGTTCTTATTCTCGGATCCGGAAAAAGGATAATATTCGGGTTCAAACTACCCGCTTTTAGGTTTAATTTTCGGACCTAGCCCATAATAATCCGAGTCCACCACACGGGGAACACGGACAAAAACCAATACACACACAGCACATGCACACATTTACACTAAGGGACATGGGGGATGGGAGAAACAATAAAATACAAAAACAAAGAGGGATTGGGGCTAACGTTTTTTAGGGGGAAGGGATCAGATATTTGGAAGATAAAAATACAATACACATAGACATAATGGAGAGGACACACGAAGGGGAAGAAGGGAGGCTAACGTTTTTAAAAGAGGAGACCACTGTTCATCCATCTTCTCCAACAAGGACACCAACGAAAAAACCCTAGCAACCTCACTTCCCCATCGTTACCTTTGTCTTCACCAGCCGCCACCCTAGCACCACCCATTTCCTTTCGTCAACCACCCCATCGAACACCAGTCAGCTCCTTCATCGCACGCAAACAACCATCCAGAAACAACCATGGACGACCACCATTGATGTCGCTGCTGCTGCCTCCCTCACATTCAAACGACCAGCGACGCCACCAAGCCAGCAGCTCGACGCCATAGCTGCCAGCAGCCTCATCTGCGATCGCCAGTCACCTCCAAACGAACAGCCCATCGTCTCCTTCACATTCGAAAGCAACCAGCGACCACCTACTGTTGTGTCGCCCCCCTCCAAGTCGCACAACCATCCATGACCCTCATCACCTGCGTCCCTCACCCTCACGACAAACAGCCCGTCGCAGACCATCGTCATTCCGTCGGAACCAGCTCCCACCAATGACCAAACAGCCCGTCACTTGGTTCGAGTTTTCTTGTTTTCGTTGAGGTCGTTGTTGTTCGTCGAGGTCCGAGGTCGCTGTCCAAGGTTTCCGGTTCGAGTTTTGTCCGGAGTTCTAGCAATTTGAGGTCCATTATCTTTATTTGACTGTATTTGGAATGTTTAGTTTTATTCAGTGTATGAGCAATAAAAAGCAATATTGTAGCTTATTTGAGACTATCATTTATCTGTTTTGCTACCTTCATGCCTTTGCTAAAATGATTAGATACATTTTCATTAATATTAAGTTGGTTCCATTGAGTCATATGCATGATGTAACTGTTGTAGTGTTCATGTGGTTAGTTTCTTTTTCTTTCGCGTAATAGTAATAGTGAGCTTTTAATTCCAATGCGTAAAAATATAGAAACCTGTGATTGAAAGATTCGGAGACGCAGTTGTGGTTGTGACACTTGACTTAAAATTAGTTTTAAATATGAATATCCGTAGTTTGGTTTAGTTGAGTACAATCCTTTAAAACTAGAACTCGAGATGGGCCTCGCTAAATAAATAATACGCAAATTGCGGGACCCTCAATGGATGGTTATTTTAAATACTTAGACTTCGGGATGAGCTGTTTAGTAAATTGCATGGCCTTTCCCAAAATAATAACACGTTAGTAGCTTTAGGCGCGTATTTAATAATGTTATCTCCCTAAACTCGGGTGCACATTTATGTGACCCAAATCCAAATCTCAACGGAGTCGAAATGTGTCGATAATCACGGGTACATTGATTGTGACGTGGTTCGAGATGCATTTTCACGACGTTGCAATTCTCTTTTAAAATAATAAATAACAAAAGCGGTTAATTAGCCTTCAAATAATAAATGAGACGAGCCTCGCCAAATAACACGCAAATTGCGGGGCCCTCAGTAGGAGGCTGTTTTAAATGCTTAGATATCGGGACAGGCCGGTTAGCTAAATTTTATGGCCTTCTCAAAATAACGATACGCTAGTCGCTTTAGGCGCGTCTTTAATAATTTATTTTCTTAAATTCAGGTGCACATTTATGTGACCAAAATCCAAATCTCAATGAAGTCGAAATGTGTTAAAGGCCACAAGCGTACTGGTACGGTGTGGTCCGAAGCACATTTTCACGACGTTGCAATTCTTTGTTAAAATAATAATAATAATACTAAAAGCGATTAAAAGTTAAAATTTGCAAGCGTGTTATAAAAATCAGATAAATAGGCCAAATATGACAGTTGAGCGACCGTGCTAGAACCATGGAACTCGTGAATGCCTAACACCTTCTCCCGAGTTAACAGAATTCCTTATCCGAATTTCTGGTGCGCATACTGTTAAACAGATTCATTCTTTTCCTCGATTCGGGATTAACCGGTGACTCGGGACACTATAAATCTCCCAAGTGGCGACTCTGAATCTTAATAATAAATCTCGTTTCGATTGTCCTTTAATTGGAAAAACTCCCTTTACCACGCCCTTCGCGGGGTACGGTAGCGCCAAAAGGAGGTGTGAAAATAGCATATTAGTTATCTAACACATAAGGCAAGAGAAAGTAGGTGAGCTCTTAAAACTTACACTGACTTCAATATGATGATATGTTTCATTGGCTTGCTTAAGTTATGCAGATGTATCTTTCACTAATTGACCAATATGGACCCTCATCTTATGACTGTACTTAAGCCAAATCAGCATAAGTGCCAACTGAAACCAAGCTTTTTAATCAAATGATAACCAGTACTAACTACAGGATAACATGGAATCCACATTGAAACACTATAAAATCTCATTATTGAGGCAATAGCAGCATCATTGTTGTACTAACGGCAAAACAAAAATAGAACTGAAGAGGTAGTATTAACTCTAGAGATCTGCTCATGTAATGGTTAAACGTGAATGCCAGATTTTGAACTCAAATAGTTTAGACGGATAAAGTAAAAATTCACACAGAAATAACAACATAGGCTTCTCTAATTGCAGAAAAATATTAATTTTTACTATTTTAACATCACTGCGAAATGTATAAAATTAACTTTCTTAGGTTTTCTTTTTTCGATTCTTTCAAGGTTGACATTGATTGTTGCCATAGTTATCGAACAATCATAACTCGTGCAGTGAAAATAAAACGTGGAAATTGAGAATAAAAATAGCAATTACTGAACAAATGAGAAGGAGGATAGAAACTTACGAATTTTCAGCCATTTCCCTGGTCAGCTTCTCTAGTTTGCTTTTCGTTTTCTCTTAAACCTTTTAGATTGATTCTGACAAAATTCCTAAATGAGGAACCAATACTGAAAAAAAAATTCAGGCTCAACTTTTGAAAAATAGTAAACTATAAATAGAGTATTTTCTGTATTTATTCTATACACACTTTTTTTTATCTTTCTATGTTAAGAACACTATTATTCTCATTTTGTAACACTCTCCAATAGTACTTACAAAAATAACCAATGATAATGTTATAATGCAAATCGGCAACCGGCCAAGAATAGTGATTAACAGTTTGCAGCAATAACGCAAAGAAAGAAGAAAAAATGCAGCAGTAATGCAGATAAAGAAGAAAAATTGCAGCAATAACGCAGAGAAAGAAGAAAAATTACAGTAGTAACGCAGATCTGAAAAGACGGATTCAAATACGTTCCTTTCAACCAGACATATAAAGCACCGATTTCGAACTACAATTGAAGTGTATTGCTAATTAAAAATTCACATGATAAACCAATTTTAGTCACAAACATGTAACCAACAGATTTGCACTCAAATAGTTTAGAATACTCTAAGAAGCCTATATTCGATTCAATTACTAGCGAATTTTCAATAAAGTGCTGCTTTCCAATTTATTCGACCATTAAAATCAGACAAACCAACTCGCAACAAATATTTTCTTCTAAGTCAAACAATATCTTAGCTGAAAAATTATTTAAACCCCCAGCTCTTATCATATTTCAATTACAACCACGACCACAACATCGCAAACAACAGAGAAAAGGAGGAAAAAGGGACCTGAATCATTTTCAAACATATTTGAATCTCCGAGGATCACAAATTAATGAGATTGAACTCGATTGAAAATAAGCACAACAAAATAACCTCAATTTAAGCTACACTTCTGAAATTAGAACCCCAAAGCAGAGAACCGATCGACCAATACAGGTTCAATTTCATTGTGAATTTTCTGTCCAAAAATTGATTCAACCATCTCGAGCAATGTACAAATTGAAGAAGAAAATCGCAACCCAAACCAAAACAGAGAACCAGAACTAGGCAATCGGCCCCAAGTTTAGCGAATCGAACCAACAACTGAAGCAAATCGACCCTCGGCTACACCTCAGATGCAATCCATAGTTGAAAATCGGGTTAAGAAACTAATGATTTTTTTATATGTATTTTCTGTTTAGAAATCGGAAGAAACAAACTCACACAACTATAATTCTTCTTTGGGATTCTTGTTTGAATAGTAAGTCCTATAGTTATACAAAGTACCAAAGAAGACATCGAGCATCGAACATCGATAGCAAACATCGAGCATGGATATCTAACACGAAATAAAAATCCACCAACAAAATCCCCAATTTTACAAACTAAAAATCTTAAATAAAATTTGAGCAAAACAACAATTTTTCAGTAAACCAAATTACAGAAAGTATGTAGAATAATGGGTTTACAAAGAATATTACCAAAGAAGAAAGCAGATCGAAGAAGCTGCGAATAATTTCAATGCTCAGCTAACAACCATAAAAATACCGAACAGGGGAAAACACCAACAGCCTATGTCAGAGATTGCCTTACATTAGCCAGAGCAGGTCGTCATTCGCCGGAGCAGGTCGTCATTCGTCGGAGCAGGTCGTCGGATTTTTCAAGGTTGAATATTGACAGAGATTTGGTGGGTAAAATAGCGTCTGTTTAATTTTGAGGGTTTTGGGTTTTCTATGTTCTTTTAATTAAAATATAACTTAAAAGAAGTTGTTAAAATATTGGCGGGGTAAATATGTACAGGAGGGAAATTAGGGGGGGGGGGGGGG
>MU710268.1:72828-116913 GCA_026770625.1 Nicotiana glauca | reverse complement strand
GGGGGGATAAACCGTTCCACTATACTTTTATTTCATAAAACCGTTCCCACAAAGTACTCTATTGTGTCGCTTTTATAAACCATCTCCATAGCTAAACTTATGGTAACGGTTGTTATACTATTGGAACGGTTATTCTCCAGAAGTGTTACAAAAGCATTTTGAGTCTATTGGAACGGTTAAAACCGTTCCAAAATGTTGTCGATTGTAACAGTTGCATAATCGTTACTAAACTGTTCCAATAGGACCATTTTTTAGTAATGATTGATGTCCCATTTTGTAAACAACGTAATCACCCCATTATAAAAAAATTAGACAATGAAGGATAACCTATTATCCTTATTGGGGAACACAAAACACAACACGATAAATAAAGAGGGGCATGTTATCCATTATAACAGTACTGAAATCTTCAATTATTTTGATTACAATAAAGTAATTGAACTATGTATTAATTACACATAAATTATAAGTACTGAAAAGGCTATCAAATTTCCATCCATTAGCTTTGTCACTCGCTATAAATTTCATATTAGAAAATGAACAAAAAGCACGTTAGCTTTGTCACTATATAAATTTCATTATAGAAAATAAACAAGAATCATCGTGTAAAAGTTTAAAAGTTAAGTGACTATATATCAGGGGCGGACCTTCCATAAAGCAAGTAAAGCAACTACTTTAGGCCTCATATTTGTGGAGGTCCTATTTTTTGTTACATCTAATAGAGTATGTTTAAGTTTAGAAAAAGTTCTGTAAAGTGAAAAAAGTTTGATTTCTTTCTTTAACAAATATAGATGGTTACAATGCAGTATTTTTTAAGAAAGGATTGCCAATAATAGCATATGAAGTTTATCAAGCAGTCAAAAACTTTTGTCACAGGGAAGTTGTATAGGGCAGTGAACTGTACAACCATCACTATCCTGCCTAAAGTCCCAAATCCCACAAACATCCGAGAATATAAAACTATAGCTTGCTGCACTGTGCTGTGTAAATTGATAGCTAAGGTTCTTGCTAATAGAATACAGAAAGTCATTGCATCCATTATTTCAGAGACTCAGGCTGGATTCATCCCAGAAAGAAAGGTTGCAGATAATATGATTCTTGCTCATGAATTAGTCAATGCCTACTCTAGAAAGAATATCTCTCCTAGATGCCTTATCAAAGTGGACATCCAAAAAGTCTATGACACAGTAGACTAGAGATACTTGCATCAAATGTTTGAGGCATTGGGATTTCTCACTAAATTCATCAACTGAACCATGGAGTGTGTGACAACAGTGAATTACACAATTCTTGTTAATGGTGAAACAACAAAACCTTTTGATGCAGCTAGGGGACTGAGACAAGGGGACCCTATGTCACCCTTTTTATTTGCCATAGTTATGGAATATCTCAGTAGGAATTTAAAGACCTTAAAGCAGGAGAAAGCATAACATTACCACCCTTTATGTGTAGGGCTGAACTTAACTCACTTGAGCTTAGCAGATGACCTTCTGATCTTTGCAAGATGAGATGTAACTTCAGTAAGTCAAGTTCATGATAGATATCAGATCTTTTCAGCAGCTTCAGGACTTAATGCTAATCTAGCAAAAGTTCTATCTATTTTGGAGGAGTCAGTGAGGAGGCTCAAAAGGAGATTCAGAGAAAACTAAGGTACAATCAAGAGTCATTGCCTTTCAAATACTTAGGCATCCCTCTTGACTCCAAGAAACTATCTGTCATGCAATGGCAGACACTTATTGACAAAATAGTGGCAAGAATCTCATCATAGACAGCTAAGTAACTGTCATATGCACGTAGAATTCAATTGGTTCAACATGTTATCTTTGGTATCCAAGCATACTGGCTTAGATTTTCATCATGCCAACTAAAGTAGTCAAGACAATTGAGGCTTATTGCAGAAGTTATGTCTGAGCAAGACTGCTTTGGTTGCTCAATTGCGCGGAAGATATCGCAATTTTTTTTAAAGGTTTGTGACTGAATCCGTCGTAAATATTAAAAATAAAAATTAAATTAAATTAAAGGTTGCGATCGATGTGGTCAGATACGCAATTAAAACGAGATCTAACTGGTCAACAGCAGTTGCAACCGAATCGGTCGCAATTTGAAAATTCAAAATTCAAAATTCAAATTTCAAATTTCAAATTTCAACAGTAGTTGCGACCGATTCGGTCACTAATTATTTTTTTTTAATACACCCTAACCCGTTTTTTCTTTCTTCTTCTTTCTTCTCCAACTTTTCCCCCTCTTCTGCTCTCTCCTTTTCTGCCCCCTACCCGGTCTATTTGTCAATTTTATTCTCTAATCTAACCATATTAGGTATGATTTCCCTCTATCTCATTCCCCCTCTCCCTCGCCCTCTTCATCTCCCCCGTTCAGCCGCCCCCTGTCCACTCTCCCCCAATTATTTTGTTCTTAAGTTGTTTAACTCACTTTTGGTGCAGGAATTCGGCATCTCATCTCCCCTCCGGTGATAGTTCGGCAGCGGATCTGTTGGTTTATTTTTCAAATTTTTTTGCAATATAATATGTATATAGTGATATTAAAAATTTACTTGTTTAGATTAATTAGCTGTTTTTATTGTTTATATCAATTCTTGTTTCATACTTGTTTATATAAACTCTTGTTTAAAATTCTTGTATAATAAATTCATTTTTAATGTTTATATTGTTATATTTATTATGTATACTTTATGTTCTTCAAAGTTGTTTATATCTATTTGTAGTAGATATTGGATTTTAGATTGCTATATTAGGTTTTTGGTTAATTGTTAGGTGTTTCTTTGGTTGTTTTATTTGGCAAGTGCTATAATTAGAAATACAGCAAGTTTCTGCTTAAAAATGCCAAGATTTATGATTGAATCTGACACATACTTCACCAGGAATTATCTATATTTGCAACTGATTCAATCGCAATTGAATATTTTTAACAATTTTTTATTAATAGTTGTGACAGAATCGGTCTCTACATTTGTGACTGATTTGGTTTCTATATTTGTGACTGATTTAGTCTCAAATCGCTTAATTTCAAATGTCCCTGCATTTTCCATTTTGCGACTGAATCCGTCACAATATTTCGATTGATTTAGTCACAAATATATTTCGACAATGCATTTTCTGACCGACAGGTTTCAGTCGCCAATCGGTCGAAAAACACGATTTTTGACCGATTTGCGGCTGATTTGATGGTCACAAATATGCTATTTTTTAGTAGTGTGTAACCACAAAAAAAGCACTGGTATCTTGGGAGAGGATGTGTTCACCAAAAGCTATAGGGGGACTAAACCTGGTTAATCTGACATTGTGGAACAAAGCAGCAATAACAAAGTATACATAAAAGTTGGCAAATAAGAAGGACAAACTGTGGATTAAATGGATCCATAGTAACTACATTAAAGATCAGTCTTTTTATACTATGATGGTGCCACAACAAATATCATGGATGCTGAAGAAAATATTTGAAGCAAGAAATAATATGGTAGGGATTAATAGCAATCAAGATAAACAGAAGACAATGATTAAGCAGGTATATATATAGCTGATAAGGGAGATGCCAAAGGTAGCATGGAAGGGACTACTGTATCAAAACCAGGCAAGATCAAAAGCAGTATTTATACTGTGATTGATGATGCATGGAAGACTCGAAACTGCTGATAGGCTGAAGAAATGGAAGATTCAAGTAGATGATCTATGTTGTTTTTGTAAACAAGCTTTGAAAACAAAAGAGCAAATATTTGCAGAATGTCATAAGGCAGAGATTTGTGGAGCAGGCTCATGCAATGAATCCAAATGCAAGCTAGCTTATCTTCATGGACAGAATGACAACAATGGATAATACAGAAGACGAAAGAAAGATCTCAAATGGCTATAATACTCAAAATGGTAGCTGCAGAATATGTGTATACTTTGTGGATAGAAAGAAATGCAAGAGTCTTTGAAAAAACAGCTACAACATGGGATATTCTCGACCCGTCGTCTCATATGTTACTGCTCTATTTTACCTGTTTATTGCTTCTTCATGTTTTGTTATCGGTATGTGGTGTGTGAGAGTTGATTTGGATTGGTTTTGATAAGAAATAAGACACATAGTCTCTTTAAGGAAGGCTTAAGTTGAAAAAGCCAACCGGATATTGACTTATGAGTTATAAGGCTCGAATGTGATTTTCGGTGATTCGATTAACTTCGGGGAATGATTTATGACTTAGGAGTGCGATCATAATTGATTTTAGAGGTCCACTGTAGAATTAGTCTTGAATTAGCGAGGTTAATATTTTGGCAAATTCCGGTTGACGGGTGAGATTTTGATCCGAGGGTCGGAATGGAATTTCGAGAATTGCAGTAGCTTCGTTAGGTGATTTTCGATATGTCTGAAAATTTTCAGGTCATTCGGACGTCAAATGGTCAGGTTTTTGATCGAAAGTGCATTTCGGAAGTTTTTAAACAACTTAGGCTTGAATCCGATGAGAATTGATGATTTTAGTGTTGTTTGATGTGTTGTGATGATTGGAACAAGTTTGGGTAATGTTTTAAGACATGTTGGTGCTTTTGGTTGAGGTCCCGAGGGCCTCGGGGTGAGTTTGGGTGGTTAAACGGAGAGTTTTTGAATTTTGTTGCATGTTGAGGTTGCGGGTATCTGTTGGTTTCGCACCTGCGGTTATGTGCAGGTGCGGTCTCAAAGAAGCGAGCGGGAAGGCGCAAAAGTGGAAATTGGTCCATGTCACGTTCCGCAAAAGCGGAAGTCTGGACTGCATAGGCGGTCCCATTGGTGCAAAATTTGGGGCGCAGAAGCAGTCAAGGCCCTAAAGTGAAGGTCCGCAGAAGCGGACGCGGAACGCAGATGCGGAGGTCGCAGAAGCGACATGAGTACCGCAGAAGCGGAATTGCCTGGTCAGTTATATTTAATTCCATCTTCGCGAATTTTTGAAAGAACCCCATATTTTCACTTCGGACTTGGAGGGTTTGGTGCGATTTTTGGAGAGGGAATCAATGGACTCCATTGAGGTAAGGAACTCTAAGCCTAAAACCTAAATCCTATGTGTTATTACATGAATTAAGGGTAAAAAATCAAGGAAATTAGATGTCAAAAATGGAGGTTAGGGCATGAAACTTAAGAGAATAAAATTCTAGAGTTTGAGGAAGCATTTGAGCTCTGATTTTGGTAAATTTGATATGTAAAGACTCGTGGCGAGACAAGGAATCCGGTAGTGTGAGTTTTGAAATTTTTTGAGAAGCGGGCTAGGGGCTCGGGTTTTGCTAGTTTCGAGATTTCTGCTATTTCTCGGTTATTTTCGATTGGGTATTGTTCCCTTGGTATATTGTAATATATTCGCTCTGATTTTGGTTAGATTCGACGTGCGTGGAGGACGATTTGAGGGGCAAAGGCGTCGCGGGCTAGAGATTTCACCGGTTCGAGGTGAGTAATACTTGTAAATGATATCCTGAGGGTTTGAAACCCCAGATTTGCATATCGTAGTGATGTATTAAGGTGACTTGCACGCCAGATATGAGCGTGGGGTAGAGCACCGTTGGGGATTGTGACTTGGTCCGTCCCGGTTGTTGAGTTTTACTACGTATTTGGCTGAAACTACTTGTTATCATCATAATTTGGAGTGATTGTCATGTTTGGGCTTTGTGCCAACTATGTGAATCCTTCAGGGATTGATATTACTGTTTTCGCATTATTTTTGTATACTATTTGATCCCGGTCTAGTGTTTTAATATTGTTTTGCAAATTCGGCCATTTTTCATTATTTGAAAACTTAAATGATACCTTACTGACATTTTGAACTGAGAATTGTTATTTGAATATTGCCCTAATGGCTTATGTGCATTTCTGGATTGAGCATGGATCGGGCTGCGCACCGTGGCAGTGTTATATGTGCATCTCTGGACTGAGGATGGATCGGGCTACGCGCCGCAGCGGTGTGATATTGATATTGCACTTGGGCTGTAGGAGCCCCTCCGGAGTCTGAACCCCCAAAGTGAGCGCGGGTACCCAAATGGATAGGGCTGCGTGCCGCAACGATCATATGCATTGCATTACATTCATACATTGGTTCCTGTTTGTACTACGTGTCATGACATTCAACACTCGCATTTCGTTGGCATACATGCTACTTCTTGTACTGTTGACCAGATACCCTAGTATTATTTGTTAGTGGAGTGTTGTGCCCGGAGGGCTGACTTGTGTGCTGACTTGCACTACCTCATATCGCATTCATATGCTTGATTGTTGGAAAGGATATTTTCAAAAGAGGTTTTTAACTTAGCCATATATTTTCTAAAGGATTTGTCACGGCTTTATTTTTTTTCTCAAAATATTTGTACTATCCCATATAGCATGATGGAGTGCTTTACGTGATTTCTTACCGCTCAGTTGTTATTTACTCTTATTACTCACTGAGTTGGAGTACTCACTTTACTCCCTATACCTCGCATGCAGTTGCAGGTATTTGTTCACCCGGAAGTGGGTTAATAGCTGAGTGAAGGTATTACTGCGGGTATACTACTGCAGTGGACAAGGTGACCGCCAGCGTTCGCGGCACCGGACTTCATGTTTTGATTTCATATTTTATTTTGTATATTATTATTGGCCCAATAGTGGTGTTCAGTCTTCTTTAGATGCTCGTGACTTGTGACACCCCGGTCGGGTTGTGTTGGGTTGTAGATATGGATTATTATTGTCATTAAGTTGCATTTATCTATTCATTTATGTTTACTAAGTTTTGAAAGGGGAGTCATTGTTCTGTTGGCTGGCCTTGTCTTCACGAGAGGCGCCATCACGACCGGGTTTGGAAATTGGGTCGTGACAAGTTGGTATCAGAGCCTAGGTTTCTAGGTCTCACGAGTCATGAGCAGGGTTAGTAGAGTCTCGTGGATCGGTATGGAGACGTCTGTATTTATCCTCGAGAGGCTGCAGAACCTTTAGGAAACTTCACTTTCTTGGAATTTTTATCGTGCGTACTTGATTCAGCTTGAGATATAACTCTTGAAATTACTTCCTCACGTCTGTATGCGCACATGAGCGCTCAGTATTATTTGTGCCTTGATAGTTTGTGATTTCCCCGATCGAGGGGCGAGATGTGATCTTCGTGAGTATGTTGGGCCAGTCTGGAGGACTTGAGGCCGGATCTTTGCCTATTGCTTGAGCATCGAGGTGCTGATTGTGTGAGCAAGTGTTTTGAACTTGTATGTTAGGTATTGTCCCTATTAGCTGGAATGGCGGTTGGATATCCATCTGATGAGTATGTTGGTACTGCGAGATGTATCTATGTAATCTTGGTAGTGACGAAGGAGTCTGCTCAATGATAGATGAGCTGGTAAGTGTTCGATTCCTATTGTGATCTGTTGTGTAGCCCCAAATAATGGGCGCGTGAAGAATACTTTCGTGTCTCCTAGTTCAGAAGTGAAGTACATTACGTGTGGCGATATGAGTTCAGACTCAGGAAGACAAAATGGTTGTGTTATGTGTATGATGGTGGAATGTGTGCTGAAATACTAAACTGAGGCGAATCAGGTGGGTTATCTCCTGCGGAGTGTTCTTAAGTGGTACGATTCTTATGTATATTGTTAGAAGATCTCATGTGTAATTGAAGAGTACGTGTTGAAATTTGATAAATTCAGGTCACTTAAGAGAGTGGACTCAAATGACGTGGGGATGAATGCAAGATTTGCAGAGGATTACAGTACTAGATGATCTGTGTTTTCACAAACTTGTAAATGATTTGAGTTTAATCTCACTATGGTATTGTGGCACCATTAGAGTAAAAGTATTATGGGCTATTGAGTGTGTCCTGATATATGGCTTCGGGCCAAGTTGGGCAGGTTGCTATTGATTAGCTGATTGCACGGGTAGGAACTATGTTTGTTCTGTTTCGAGGTAGGCTGGCGGATCAGTTCTGGTTGCAGAAATTGAGCTGAGGATGGCACGTGTGAAGGAAAATTTTGATAAAGGTTATACGATGCTTCGTAGATGTGTGAAAATAATAGGATGTCTTGAGCTGTTGCTGGTAAAGAATGCTCAGTGTATAGAGAAGGAAGATGGTTGTTTGAATTGGTATGAGATCATGCTCTGCGGTGTTAGAGTGCTAATAAGGCACGAGTAGTTTTGTTCGTTAAGTTAGATAATTTACAGTTGTGTAAGAGTGAATGACTCTCGAGAATGGCTTTATTGTGTTCAAGACTTGGCATGTAATAATCAGGTAGCTTAAGGTTGTGTATGTGGCTAGGGACTGTGTTTTCGTTAGAAAAGATCAAGACTTGTGGTATTTTATGTTAATTATGGGATTCTATGTATCAGTATCTGGAAAGTAATGGTAACAAATTTCAGATTCACAGGAAGTTCTTTGGGGTAAAGTACTCTGGAATATGGTAATTATGGGAACGGTTGAGAGAGTA
The DNA here is from genome assembly GCA_026770625.1 of Nicotiana glauca. Lineage (NCBI taxonomy): Eukaryota > Viridiplantae > Streptophyta > Magnoliopsida > Solanales > Solanaceae > Nicotiana > Nicotiana glauca. The sequence goes on along the minus strand of MU710268.1, from coordinate 108,520 downwards.
TTCAGTGGCCATGGGTCTTAGACAGTGTGGTCTTATGTGCGATTCTCGTGAGGTAAGCCTGGATTGAGGCATTGTGATGCTACAGCAATGGAGAAATATCAAGCGGATGATGAATAAAAAGAGAAATTAGATAGATGGAATAACTTGATAGTAGACCAAATCGGTATGGTAAGGATATGATTATTTCTTCATATGTGTTCGAGGTAATGAGCTTTTACTGGTATTGTGCAGCAATGCTCTTGAGTTCTGACATCTTGCTTAGCTTGGTTCGGGTAGAAGGATTTAGTCCTGTCAGTTTAGCTTGTGCAATGGAATTGGGAGAGAGAGTTCTTGATGAGTTTTACCGTGGTTTAGAGAAGTATATATTGCCTATGGGCATGCAAAGCATGGAATGTGTAGTGATTTCTCTTCTAGATGGGATTGATGGAAAGTTCTTGACTAGAGGAATACATATATGTTTGTTGTTAGGAAAAGGGAGATGGAGTTCTTATGTTATCCTAGTGTGGTATGGTATATGCGATATATTATGGAGAATTGGAATCTGTGTGTGTGAGGTTACGGTTCAGTTCTGAATGGAGAGTCATTAAAATCTTAAGCAGCACGAGCAGTTTTAAGTGATTGGAGGACCGAGCTTCAGATGATTAGGGTGAATAATCCTCATATGACTAAGGAAATGGTATTGCTAATCATAGTGATTTGACGAGGGTATATGTTTCATAAAAAGGGCAATGTGATTAAGTTGATGGAACTTCGGCAGTGTTGCAGCATTTTCTTGATAGATCGACTGTTGATATATGAGTTTGTTTGGTGGCATAAGGGAATTTTAGAATATCTTTCGTGGAATGATTGGGTGCTCGAGGTGTAATATGTATTTATACTGCAGAATTTGGGATCAGGTATAGTAATTTGTGTGCTATGTGGAGCTCGAGACTGGGAGTTCTCATGTTCAGGCTATGTAGTGGTTGTGGATAGTGTGTATTGGTACTGTTAGCGTCTATTGGGGGTTTGGAAGCCCGAGTGGATCTTTCTTTGCTTGGTATATTAGATTCTGGATATGATATTGGGGTGTAGACTGGTTGTCTCAGTGTTGTGTTATTCTAGACTATTGTGCTATGGGTTATGTCGAAAAATGCCACAGGTTGCGTGGCGAGGTGCATCGGACTATGTTCTAGCAGAATGGTTGTGTTCCAAAGACCAGCAGACGACTGGGAAGGATTGCTTTCCTTAATTGGGACTTTGTGGCTGATGTCAGTATAGCGGTTTCTACCATTGATTCAGTTCCGCTATTGAGGGACTTTTTCGGATTCGTTCCTTGTGGTTGGGCATGTCGTCGGGCGAGATTGTGGATTTCAGTATTAATTTGGTGTCGGGCACCGTATCGTATGGCTCCGGCATGAGTTATAGTAGTGGAAGGAGCAGCTTCGGGCTTCTTGGTAATGAGTTTGTTGGTAAGCTGATTGGATACGTGTTTAGCTTGAGTTGGCTTGGTTGGCCCCAAATTGTATTGATGAAGGATAGGTTGATTCGATCGTTATTGAACCTGCTAGTGATCTGGGGAGATCAATGAGTTGCTTTTTCTGTGCTGTGAGGCGTTATGATTTTCGGACTGTGGGCCCATATAGCGCGGTGCGATTGAGATTCATAGTGGAAGTTGAGTTTTGTAGCTTACAACGCTATAAGTAGATATCATTATGCACTCAGTATGCTTATGACCGATACTCGATATTTTGTTATAATGAGCAAATTTTGCTCAATGTGCATCTCCCTATGTGAGATATTTGTGTGGATCGGGTGGCACTCCGCCACGGGTATGTTATTTGGATCGGGTTGCATGCCGCAACAGTGTGATGTTGAGAATAGTTTTCCATATGTTACTTTGTATGCCTTGCTTCCTGGTTTCTGAGGAAAGTCCGTATTGGGTGTTGCTCGGCGAATAGCGCATCAGTTGTGTCCTTTCAGGATTGAATGGTGTATATTACTTGCTTCACCATGGGTGTGATGGATTGCTTCATTTCAGACATCACTTTGTGCGTGGCTGTCAATTTTTTATCACAGTGTCTTGAGCTGCTTTATGTGTAACAGTGTTGGGATAGGATCGCGCATTGTAGCGAGGCTGCATGGAGTTATAACCTTTCGGGGTAGATTCATGTGTTCTATTCTATGATGTGAGACGGGGTCTCAGCCTTGTGTTGTGATGGTACTAATGATCTTGAGGTACAACTCTTTCGTTTGAGTCAAGTGTCATGATTTGAGTATGTTCAGACCATTTCTCGTTAGTGCGTGTGTTATGCAAGTTGTGGCTTAGGCCTGTATTGAGGTGTCATAGCAACAGAGTGATGTGTTGGATTCGAGGTGATCGTTGGATTCATTAATGAATACGAACATAGTTGATTTCAGCTTGTTAGAGGGATAATATCGAGGTTTGGCCCGGAAATCGGTTGTGATATTAGTCAAAGGGAAGTGGCTTCATGAATGGTTGATCTGAGGAAATGGTTACGGTTTATCGCGTGTTTCAATTGTTGTTGGCAGTATATGAAGGTGTTGGACAAAGACTTTAGCTAATAAAAGGTTTTCTATCGGTATTTGGTTGTTGTAGGCAACTGCTGTGAATAGAAGTTATAGTTTCGAGTGTTTGGATTATGTGGTATGTCATATGATCGCACCTGAGGGTACATGTATGGGCTATTACAGTTGGTTCGGGCTTATTCTGAATATAGATGTGAATTCCTGATCTTGTGTATGATTTTGGAAAGTGCAATGTGGTTCTATAGTTATGGTTTAGATGGACTGTGAAATTTCAGCTGTATTGTGTTATCGGACCTATGTAAGATAAGGTGACGTTGGATAACCCCGGGTATATGCTTGGTAAGGTCATTCAACTATTGGTTTGTTTCTCGGACAACTCTGGGTGCGCTCGAGGACGAGCGTTTGATTAAGTTGGGGAGGATGTGATGACCCGACTCGTCGTCTCATGTGTTACTTCTCTGTTTTCCCCATTTATTGCTTCTTCGTGTTTCGTTATCGGTATGTGGTGTGTGAGAGTTGATTTGGATTGGTTTTGATAAGAAATGAGACACTTAGTCTCTTTAAGGAAGGCTTAAGTTTGAAAAGTCAACTGGATGTTGACTTATGAGTTATAGGGCTCAGATGTGATTTCCGGAACTCGGTTAGCTTCGGGGGATGATTTGTGACTTAGGAGTGCGATCAGAATTGATTTTGAAGGTCCGGTGTAGAATTAGGCTTGAATTGGCGAGGTTAATATTTTGGCGAATTTCGGTTGATGGGTGAGATTTTGATCCTAGGGTCGGAATCGAATTCCGAGAGTTGCAATAGCTTCGTTAGGTGATTTTGGATATGCCTGTAAATTTTCAGGTTATTCAGACGTCAGTTCATGGGGTTTTTGATCGAAAGTGCATTTCGGAAGTTTTTAAAGAACTTAGGCTTGAATCCGGTGAGAATTGATGATTTTAGTGCTGTTTGATGTGTTGTGATGATTGGAACAAGTTTGGGTAATGTTTTAAGACATGTTGGTGCTTTTGGTTGAGGTCCCAAGGGCCTCGGGGTGAGTTCGGGTGGTTAAACGGAGAGTTTTTGAAGTTTGTTGCATGTTGAGGTTGCTGGTATCTATTGGTTTTGCACCTGCGGTTATGGGACCGCAGGTGCGGTCTCGCAGAAGCGAGCGGGAAGGTGCAATAGCGGAAATTGGTCTATGTCAGGTTCCGCAGAAGCGGAAGTTCGGACCGTATAGGCGGTCCCGCTGGTGCGAAATTTGGGCCGCAGAAGCGGTCAAGGCCCTTAAGTGAAGGTCCGCAAAAGCAGACGCGGACCGCAAATGCGGAGGTCGCAGAAGCGATATTAGTACCGCAGAAGCGGAATTGCCTGGTCAGTTATATTAAATTCCATCTTCACGAATTTTTGAAAGAACCCAATATTTTCACTTCGGACTTGGAGGTTTTGATGCGATTTTTGGAGAGGGAATCAAGGGACTTCATTGAGGTAAGGAATTCTAAGCCTAAAACCTAAATCCTATGTGTTATTACATGAATTAAGGGTGAAAAATCAAGGAAATTAGAAGTAAAAAAATGGAGGTTAGGGCTTGAAACTTAAGAGAATGAAATTCTGGAGTTTGAGGGTGCATTTGAGCTCCGATTTTGGTAAATTTGATGTGTATAGACTCGTGGAGAGATGAGGAATCCGGTAATGTGAGTTTTGAAATTTTTCGAGAAGTGGGCCTTGGGTTTTGCTAGATTCGAGATTTCTGCCTATCTCAGTTGTTTTCGATTGGGTATTGTTCACTTGGTATATTGTAATGTATTCGCTCTGATTTTGGTTAGATTCGACGTGCGTGGAGGCCGATTTGAGGGGCAAAGGCATCGCAATTTGGAGATTTCACCGGTTCGAGGTGAGTAATACTTGTAAATGATATCATGAGTGTATGAAACCTTGGATTTGCACATCGTAGTGCTGTATTGAGGTGACTTGCACGCCGGATATGAGCGTCGGGTAGAGCACCGTTGGGGATTGTGACTTGGTCCGTCCCGGTTGTTCATTTTTACTACGTATTTGGCTGAAACTACTTGTTATCATCATAATTTGGACCTATTGCCATGTTTGGGATTCGTGCCAACTAGGTGAATCCCTCAGGGATTGATATCACTATTTTTGCATACTATTTGATCTTGGTCTAGTGTTTTAATGCTGTTTTGCAAATTCGGCCATTTTTCATGATTTGAAAATTTAAATGATACCTTACTGACGGTTTGAACTGAGAATTGTTATTTGAATATTGCACTAGTGGCTTATGTGCATTTCTGGATTGATCATGGATCGGGCTGCGCACCGCGGCAGTGTTATATGTACATCTCTGGACTGAGGATGGATCGGACTGCGCGCTGCAGCGGTGTGATATTGATATTGCGCTTGGGCTGTAGGAGCCCCTCCGGAGTCTGAACTTCCCCAGTGAGCGCGGATACTCAAATGGATCGGGCTGCATGCCGCAGCGGCCATATGCATTGCATTACATTCATGCATTCGTTCCTGTTTGTACTACGTGTCATGACATTCAGCACTCGCATTTCATTAGAATACATGCTACTTCTTGCATTGTTGACCAGATACCTTGGTGTTATTTGTTGGTGGAGTGTTGTGCCCGAAGGGCTGACTTGTGTGCTGACTTGCACTATCTCATATCGCATTCATATGCTTGACTGTTGGAAAGGATATTTTCAAAAGAGGTTTTTATCTGAGCCAGACATTTTCTAAAGGATTTTTCACGGCTTTACTATTTTTCTCAAAAGATTTGCATTGTCCCACATAGCATGATGGAATATTTTAAGTGATTTTTTACTGCTCAGTTATTATTTACTCTTATTACTCACTGAGTTGGAGTACTCACTTTACTCCCTGCACCTCGCGTGCAGTTGCAGGTATTTGTTCACCCGGAAGTGGGTTAATAGCTGAGTGAAGGTATTACTGCTGGTATACTACTGTAGTGGACAAGGTGACCGCCAACGTTCACGGCACCGGACTTCATCTTTTGATTTTAGATTTTATTTTGTATATTATTATTGGCCTAGTAGTGGTGTTCAGTCTTCTTTAGATGCTCGTGACTTGTGACACTTCGGTCGGGTTGTGTTGGGTTGTAGATATGGATTATTATTGTAATTAAGTTGCATTTATCTATTCATTTATGTTTACTAAATTTTGAAAGGGGCGTCGTTGTTCTGTTGGCTGGACTTGTCTTCACGATATGCGCCATCACGACCGGGTTTGGAAATTGGATCGTGACAAGTAAAGTTTTGTTAGCAAAATGTAATTACTAATAGATATAGTTGATAGACAATTAGACGGAGTATAGTTGATTGTACCTAGTATGGAAGTTAGGTTGAGATGACCTACTGATTTGTAAATATTACTTTGGTGGTTAATATAAAGATTTAATTACCAAAAAAAAATAGATAAGAAGAATTTGCAACTGCTATGATTTCTACCAAGAAAATTGCACTTCAAATGAATATCGAACCCGAATTTCCTAAGAAACTTGTGATATATAGAAAGTAATAATTTGATGCAAATTTTGATAATAAATTCTCAAAATCTTTCGAAGCATCCTTAAGAGTTGATTACTTTTATACATAATAGACAAGGCTATTTTTACACTTCAAAATAGATTTGAACCATTCAAAGCATATGAAAATATTTTTGATATTCTATTTGGTAGTAGAAACTAAGATCACTAGATGTTGGAAATTTTAAAAAATATTACCTTAATCTTGAATGTTCCTTAAAACATAATAATCAATTCGATATTGGTGGTTTAAATTTATTTTTAGAATTAAAAGTATTAAGAAAACAGTACAATTAGAAGATAACAGTTTAATTGATACATTTAATCAAATAAAAAGATTTAATTCTTTTTCAAATGCCTAAATTTCTTATGGAATAATGTCAATAACTCATGTTACCGTTGCTTCAGTAGAAAAAAGTTTTCAAAATTAAAATTGAAGAAAATCTTACCCAAGAACAACAATGTCACAAGAAAGGTTAAATAGATTAGCTATATTATATTGTCTGTTGAGAAATACTTATTAGGAGTTATTGATTATAAGAACATTAATAACTTTTTATCTAAGAAAAGCTAAGAAAATAGACTTCAAATAAATAATTAAAAAAAATAAAAAAGTTAAGGCCCCTCATAAAATTTGACTTTAGACCACAAAATTTGTCGGGCCGTCCCTGTCATATATGCGTGAAATTAACCACTGTATATTAGAAAATACAAAGTTTCCAGAAGTAGGAAGAACATTGTTTATGAAAATCAAAACCTCCTAAAAACCACATGCAAAAGTCGCTTCTACAAAATGGGAAAGTCAAAATATGATAAATGACTTTGTGCAATATAATCATAACGTTCTTCAGACTGTGAACTGATGTAGTACTAGACTACTAGTACTCATAAAATTGGTAAATCCAAGGTGTGCTACCATTTGAGATTCAAATAGTTGGGCCTGAGAATCCCCGGAATAGGGCTCAACTTCTGTCCAACAACTCACCTATTTCCTCTATTCCCTCGAGAAATATATACTTTTAGCCGCTCCAAAAAATATTAGCCACTTTGTCATGCCCTAAACCTGAAGAGGCGTGGCCTGCACCCGGTGCCATATTCGTCCCGAGCGTACAACTATATAATTGTGAACTCTGGAGGGGTAACCTTCAACTTAGACCGATGAGGCCATATTATGAAACATCTGAAAATAACGTCTACAACCAGCAATACCAAACTAAACATCTATATATGGATGGTAAAGCCACAATACTGATATAAAAAATATACAGGACTCGTCTACAACCCTCTAGGGATAACTGAACTGTATTATGGTCGAGGCCATCAAACCTGTATATATAAAATGGACTCCAAGGTATAGACCTGGTAACTCTGAGGAAGTGGAGCTTACCAACCAAGCTGATGTTTGACTTTGTCTACTAGGAAGATCTATCCAGTTATCTATTAGAACATGCATTCATGAAATGTAGCGTTCCCAGCAAAAGGGACGTCAGTACGAAATAATGTACCGAGTATGTAAGGCAACAAAATAACTGAAAGCTGATACTGAACTTATAATATAATAACTGAATGTGCCTGGGAGTCAAATATAATTTGAAAATATGCTTACCTACTAATACTGACTCATCTCTCTCAATATAGTAAGTAAAATAGTTGTCTGGCCCTATAAGGCTCGGTACGTGAACTGATTAGCCGTAGTAGGCTCGCGCATAAGCACTCGGCCATACTAGGCTTTGTATCTGGGCCATTCTGGGCTCGCTCATAGGCGCTCGACCATAATAGGCTCAGTATATAAATTACCATCTGATCAGAGGTTGCCCAATAGGGTCTTACCCATCGATTATAGCTCGAAGGTGGTGAAAATACTATAATACTGTATAAATATAGACTCTCCGCTCTCTTGGCTGAAAGAAGAACAATACTATATTAGCTTATGATACTAGGATAATGTGCATAAATTCAGGAATAAGAACTTCTCTTTATGCCTCATTATCAAACGCCTATAGTTACGGAATCATGACAAAATGAAGGAAAGGTTTAACCATAACATACCTTATCACAATCTTTTCAATCGCCAAGTTGAAATTCTCTTCACACCTTAATCTAAAACAACGATAATGATATTATCATTAAGCTACAAAAGGTACAACTATCGCACAACGAACGACAAGCTTATTTTGTATTAAAATGGGCAACATCTTCTCTTTAATCCTCACTTCCTCCAAATTCAAGATAACACCAACAACACAAGAACACAACAATAAAAATATATATGCATTATTTTACAATCTTATATACACCATAAAATACTACAAAACGGCCTACCACACCCCAATCTCTTCATACACAAAATGACCATTGTAATAGTGTCAAACGACCCGAAAATATTATGACGAATGACTGATAAACTAACTTGCATTTATGTGGTGTTTCTCCACACCCTTCCTCCTCCAAAACTCAATAAAATAGTAGTAAAATATGCAATCCAACAACAATACAAAATAATCCGCTACAAGTGGATATCTCGAACTCACGGCTTTCGATCACCGTCCCGTGAGTTTTTACAATTATAGAACGACTTTTCACACATATCCAGCAGAAAGAACAGATGAAAGAGAGCAGTAAACTTACCTTATTTGTTGAATAACTCAGCTCCTATATTGGTTCTTCAAACTCAAGGATTTTCCTCCAACTACAACTTAAAAAGAAGAGAAATTCAATTAGGTTTTGTGTTCAATTTTTGGGAGGATGTTTGCAGGAGTTTAGGTCTGGTTATCGTGCCCTCTTATCAGTGTGTTATATGAACTAAATTGGAATTTAAAAGGTCTCTTTGGACAATTCAAACTGGCCCGTTTTTGGACTCTCATTTAAACAAGTAGGTGACACACCTACTTGTCACCTAGCAGTCTGCGGTGTCTCGCGAAAATGCATATATCTCTCTACACCGATGTTGTATTTACAAACAGTTTAATGTGTTAGAAAATATAATCATAGACCTTCAATTTTATGGGTGGAACACCCCGTAAATCAAAGTATATTTGGAGAAAATTGCAGTTACATTTGACCCAAATTTCAATAAAACCTATTAACGTAATTTGTGATGACTTTTATCGATTTTGTTCTACAACTCGCTTGACTTCAAAACATAATACATGACTCTAATACGGCTAAAATAACTCATAACATAACCTCCTTATCATCTTAAGAACCCTAGTCTCACCTTAAAAGTACATGTTATAACATTCTCAACTTGTCGACTTTCGACGAAACCTTATTTTCTTTAATTCCTTAGCTTCTAAACCTTCCAACCCTCTTTGTATTTGATGTTCATGATCTTCAATATATGTAAAATCCGAGGTAACATTATAACTTAGTTTATATACTTCCAAATATTATCTCATTTTTGGTCTTACATTACTTTACTTACAATGCACTTTTACGTACGAAAACATGGGGTGTAACAATATTATCCCCTTTGGAACATTCGTCCTCGAATGTTGGCTGATGCGTTTACCAGTCTCATAAACCATAGTTGTTACAAATATTTTAATACTGTCCTTGCCATCTAGGCAACTCTTCTGTCAATAAATCCAAAGGTTAGGGCATTCCCCTTTTAGGCCTTCTTCTCACACCACGGCTTATTGTCGAAATTTTTCCAATCTCGTAACTGTTGTGATCTTCTGTCATGAGACTTTGTCCTTGTATGTGCGCAACTCTTCTGTCCTTTTAGCTCCAGCTTTTAGCCAATATCTAGGCCTCACTTTGGGAACATATGTAGAACTATGACAAGTTGTTCCTCCTGATATATACATGTGTACTGAAGTTCTTCGCTCGGTACTTTGTTGAACTTACAATTGTTGCTATATATTATTTGGTAGCCTTGTATATCTATATTTATGGCTTTACTACATCTAGGTACTTTATACTATACCATAACACTTACTTCGATTTATTATTACTGAGGTTTGCTACCCAACTCCAGGTTACTCTCTCACTGTTTATCCAATATGTATAAATCTAAGTCCTTTAGTTCTTACTCGTTAGTGTTCATCTTAAGAATGATGGCCTAATCTCATCTCATACTTTGGAACTTTTTTCCGCTTACTGTTGATTCACCTTAATGTTGATCTATAATCTACCACTGATAACTTGAAACCTCTTACGTAATACATTATCAGTAGGGCTCACGTATCATAGGGAACATCTGAAGTTATTTGCCTGAACCACCTAGGGATGATAATATACTTCAATAACCATATTTCATCGCATCCCAACATGATTCATCTTATGGGGGTATTTTAATTGTGTACAATTTATGAAATCCCTTTTCTTTGAATTATTGTCCAATCAAAGGCCTAAACATCATCCTCTTATCTATCATAATTACACCCTTATTCTACCACTAGCACAACATTCCATCTCTTCTAAATTCTATTAGTCCTAAACTTCTCTAAGTTCATTCATGCTATACTGAGCTTTTTATAACATATGGAAACCATTAGCTCTCTTGTTGTGATAGGTTTGATCTCGAGGACTTACCTATTCTAGTCACCTTCTCACTCACCTTTTCTTATCCTTACTCCTGTCTACCTAAAACCTTATCTCTCTACTATACTTTAGCTTGCGACCTACATATATATCTATTTATACTAATTGTAACCTTCCTTTAACTTGCTAACACCATAGATTTCCTTATGTTATTCTAGAACCTCAAGCGAGACATCATATCGTCTCTAACTCTTCTTTCCTCTCTTAACTAGACCTCTTTGTACCTGGAAACCATAGGCTGGAAGATATGCCACTGACGACATCATTATTATTCTTGATACAGAATTACGATGCTTCCAACTCTCTATCTCTTATCTGGATTATTCACAACATTTTGGACATGAGTATCTCGTACCTTCTTCACCTTTACCTTACTTACCTATAAATCTAGCATCGTATTTTCTGTCTCTTTTACCCTTCAACATAAGTGGAATTCACATCCACAACTTGAAGTTCTACTATAATACTTGCACCTCTGGTGTATAAACAATCCAGTTTGGGAGCTTCATACTTACTCCTTATGAGGCCGGTACATTTCTATGGATTTATCATAGAGTCGTTATAGAATGATTGTTATACTATCTCTCTTGTACCTATGACATTAAGAGTGATTTTGTAGCGTTTTGAATCATGATTTCCATATTTAGTTGGGTCTAATAATAACACTCCTAATTCACTTAGTTGATATAACTCCTTAATTTCTTTTTATCTCTCAGCCTTTAAGTAGGCTTAAACTATCTTCCGATCTATGGATTGGGGTATTAGTTATTACTTTAGACTTTGATGGATGCTATGGAACATCCATAATATAATCTTCTAAAAATTCAAGTCTTTGTCTGTGAAGCGGATTCAATTCCTTCTTTTAACTTATATAAGAGTCTCTTATAATTGTAGGAATGTCAGCATATAAGCTGCATGGATAATACTCCAAAATATTAAGTGCATTCGTAACGTAACTAACTTCAGATCATTGATCGAATAATTCCTTTCGCGCCTTCTCAACTTTCTTTAAAAAGTAAACAATTACTTTTCTTGGTCGTTCTGCCACTTGTTGTATGAGTACTTGGCTTATCTTAGTGCCCACACCTATTGCAATTTCATGCAACTCATATGATCTTGAATATTACTTTTGATGTACTTACTTGACAATAATTATCCTTAGTTACTTATCTCTGCGCCTTTATGCTCGTAGTGTTACTTCTTAACTGAAATTTTGATTGTCTCCCTAGTGCCACTATTTTTTATTTCAGTAACACTTATACAACATGTTTTACTGCTCCAACTCCTATCTAAATATTTGTCAAGGATTATGATGTTGTATCTGCGAGACTGAATTTCCTATGCTGGGTTTCACTATGTTTATCTTGCATGATCTACTGATTTATCTGAGACCTCTTGTCTAGCCATAACTAAGCTCTTCCTAAATCAACTACTAACTACTCGTCAGTCCATGCTTATATTTATATTTATATTTTGTGTAACCTCTCTTGGTTATGTCTTTTGTCTTAACTTACCTTTTGTACTGGCTCTTAATATATCAAATGTTCATTCGCACTTATTTATCAATAACATCTGGTGTGGGACCCTTACTGCCTCTTCCGACATCGTGTTTGAATAATGTTTTGGGGTTTTAACATATTTGTAGGATTTGAATAAGCACAGTTTCATCCCTTTCACATTTTTGACGTATTCTTCCTTTACCATTCCACAGTTACCTAAACCACTTAACTCCAACTTAGTACCATATCACACAATCTTCCCCCCTTTAGGGGTGTACTAGCATTTTATGCACCCGAGTTTTACATGCAGATGTTTTACCCCTTCATCATGGGCGTCTTTCTATATATTTTTTTGATAAAACTTACTCGCCTTGTAATAAACCTTCTTTTACTAGGGATAACTGAATTTCTTACGCGTGAGGATGACACCTAGTGTAAGTGACACATTTAGTCCCTTAAGCTTTACTTAGCTCAAAGTTTTTGCTTTGGCGGAGCGTCTTCTTGAATGACATTTAAAGGTTATTCTTTTGTTGTCCATTTTATTATTGCTCGAATGCAATCTTTGAAACTCTCTTGATGTTGAGTATCATCACATCATTCGATCCCTAATCGATATTCAGTTTATCTTGTTCACTAGCCCATGCTGATTTCTCTTACTCTGGGAGTCTAAATGTTTGTTCAGGTGATCACATTGGACTCACCAACTCGTTTCTCGAAATGAGGATATGACTTTTGGCCTATACTCTTTTTATTATCTCAAGGCCTACTATCTCTTATCTTTTCCTTCACTTGACTATAGACTCTGCCATCATATCATATTTTGATTTACCGTTATCACCCATTTATCACATCTTACTCATAATATTTTATTTACTCTCTTCTTATTCTCCTGCTAATATTTTCGTCTATTACCTTATTCTGAAAATTTCAACGGAACATTCTTTCACTTTAACTCCCCTTGTTGATACCCAATTTTTTCTCATATACATATGTATACTTTTGAAATAGTAGATATGTAGTTATAAGCATGCATAAGCATTTTTATAATTTTTCTATACTTTTAAGAGCTCCAAAATTAATTTATTTCTTCTCTTTTATTTATATAATATCCAATAATTATTTTTCAGATTACTTTTGTGATGATTTAGTCATCTAAATTCTTTATATTTTCCAACATGGTATTTAAATATTTTTAGTGCATTTTTCTTATAGTTATATTTACATTTTTATAGCCCATAATAGCCCATAATAGTGCATAATTACATCATTGATGCATAAAATGGTATTTTATATTTTTAAAATGTTAAGTAAGTATTTTAAATCATTTTAGCACCCCAAGATATTTTTTGGAATTCATTTATTATTTTTATAAATTATATAGTTATTAAATATGGCTATTTAAAATCTAGCCTATTTTTATTTCAATTTCAGCCCTAATTCAACCCAATTACCAACCCAATCCCAATTAAAATTACCCAGCCCAAACCCAGCTGCCCGGTCCGGCCCCAAAATCTTTTAATCTCGATCGTTGATCATAGAGATCAACGACCACAAACGACCCTTCCTAAAATAAAACAAACGACCCCCTGCCACCCCAAACACTTTCATTTCCACCATCCGCAGCCGTGAAACCCCTCTCTTCTCTCAAACTCTCTCAAACCTAACCCTAATCAAACCTCATTGACTCTCACCTATGGCTATCTACGATGATTTCTCACCATCCCCTAGGCCTCCAATGGCCTCTCTCGCGTTAGTCTTGCCATCTCTGGCCCCTTTCTCGGCTATTTCAGGCTGGTCCAATGTGATTCCGAGTAAGATCGTCCTACATCGGCTGTGATCTATGGGTTTTTAAGCAGGTTTGTTCACCTCCGTGTTGTTCTCCTCGAAACCCTAATTTCTTTCTTCTGAATTTCGTAGATTTGTAAAGATCTGAGATGATTTAAACTTGTTTCTTATGAGTTTTACAATAACCTTGTGATTCTTTACAAGAATCGTATGATTTTCAAGTGATTTTTCACCTTTCTCTAAACTAGGGTTTCCTGAAATTTCATTTTCCAAAAACATTTAGTGATTCGAGTGTTTAATCTTTTGTTTCTATATGTTTTTAACCGATTTCATTAAGATTGCTCTAACTTCAACTTGTTTACACTAAAAACCCTAATTGTTTCGACTCTTTTGTTTGGTTTCTGAGTTATTTGAGTACTGCCTTTATTCTTGCCTGGGTTCGTGTGATCTCTCTTAGCATTTGAATGTCTCGTGGCTTTCTTGTCCTAATATGCCTCTAATAAGTTCTTGGTTCAATTTTTTCTATTGATTTTCCATGTCTATGTTCATTCTTGCTTTATTTAAATTGTTTGTGATACTTGCTGACTCTTTCGTGATTGTCTCTCTAACTGAGGCTATTGGGGTTTTGACCTAATTTTTTCCGGCTAAGTTCTATGTTTCTTTGAAATTTTACTTAGTTTATTTTCTATTTATGGGAATTGATATATATTCTTTCTAGAAATCAGTATTACTTTGAAATTCTGACTGATTGATTACTCTGTTAAAGATTGATATGCATAAACTTTATTTTGTTTCCTTATTTATAACTTTAATTGGTCGCCTCTACCTTAATTGCTTGCCTGTATAACTTTGGGATTCTTAATGATTCTTTATTTGGTATGATTTGGTCTTTTGACTTAATTAAACCCATATTGTTACCGTTTGGCTAATTGTCCCTAATTAAAGGAGTCTATTCTGAACCCTTATATGATTGGATTTTGATAGCCCTTAATTGCTAATTTCTGATTCTTTTACCTTATTGACTCTACCCACGAACTGCTATATAAGCACTCTCCTATTCTCATTTTAAAAAATAGAGCATTAGTTCACAAAAGCACACTTACACTCTAAAACTCTCTTTTCTTCTCTGCTACTTGTGATACTCACTGGTGTAGCCGGCTGAAAGCGAAGGCTAGATATTAGAACTACATCTACTTTATATTCTACACTCTTTGCTTCAACTGGTATGTCTCTAGTTAAATTTTGACTCCCAAACCCTATGCGTTTCATTCTTGCGCTGGTTCATTAGTTATGATTTCAACTTGTATTCCTACTTACTTCTTTGCCTAGCATGTCTAAACTTTGTCCGATTCAATATGTGCTTTATATTCTGCACTTTTTTTCCTACTTACCACTTTGTCTAGCACGTCTAAACTGTATGTTTAATCTTGTTCAAGGCATGTCAAACTTCTTGTACTACAACTATGATCTATGTCTTAACTATTTACTATCCATGATTAGCCTGCTAAGTCTCTAAGACCCTAAGTGTTTTGTGCAGTTTGTTGACTATATGTTTCCTCCATACCTATGCATGTACCCCCCCCCCCCAAAATGACTCTTATGTGTCCCAATCCCTTTATCCTCATGTGAGACCTGTTGAGTGTTTTCTGAATCTATATGTTTTATGACCAATTGACTCTCTGCTATTTTCCAAAGAGTTTGGGTACTCCCTCAAACTGCCTTTTACTACCAAACTATTGCTTGTTTTCTGAAAACCTTTTTCACTCCTAAAGTTATCTCTGCACTATTTTCAAAACCTTTTCAAAACCATGTCAAGCACTCTCACTTTACTCTTAGATTACTAGGTTCTGCCCCTCTGATATGTGTACCGCCTTGAGACCCATGAGATCTCTCTAAACTCTTGCATGTCAGAGATGTCCTTTTCACACAGCACAATAATCGATTACTATTTGAGAAAATTTGGGTGTGAGCACTGTCCGGGATCCTTGAGGTCCTTTGGGAACTTTGACACACCTGGACATGAAATTGGCTATGGAACTTTGGCATTTGTGACTACTGGAGGCATGGAAATATTTTGGGCCTGCTGCAGACTCCCGATAGATTAATTTCTGTTTATTTATGTAATTTTTTCTCATTCAATTTAGTGGTCTGTAATAATTATTGTATACAAACAATGGGGTTTTTAGTAAAAAGGGAGTGTAGTATATGCATTGTGGGTAAAATTGGGTAGATACTATGCCTATAGGATCCAGGTTGATTCAAATGTGTTTGTTATGTTTGATTTTCTTCCACACAATTAGAAACCATGTCTATATGATCTAAATGGCTTTTAATAATTAGATACCATGCCTATAGGAATTAAATCAGCTCTAATAGAAATCATGCCTATAGGACTTAAAACCAGTTTAGTTAAATAAATCAGTTCAATTCATGTTTGCTTATTCTCAATTGGTTTAGTTCAATTAATCTGTCCACTTCTTTAAATAAGTCTTCAAATACTACTTTAAATTAATACTGCTAGAAAACATGCCTATAGGATCTCAAGTTATCGTCTAAAAAATCATTTTACTGTTTTACTGCATTCCTAATCAATATAGATATCATGCTCATAGGACATCACTATTATACGCCTAGGCAAGTCTATAGGATAATTAAAATTTTGCAACCCTAAAACCATGTTCTGCTATCTGCGATTGCTTATACTCAGCAAGTCTAAAATCAGTAGGCAAATGAACTCAGTTGTTTTACACTTTGGCGTTAATTATATATTGTATAATCTTTGCTCACCTAGATATCATGTTCTAGAGCTTCTTTTAAATGCCTAAAACTGTGTTTAAGACGTGCACTTGTTTGCTCTGTTTTTGGAGGTAAATATGAGCCTTTAATTGTTCTCTATTCCGTGCAGTCCTAATTGTTTCGGTTGACGCCGAGATTTTTCTATTTTAAAACACCTTAGGATGGTCTAGACCCACCCAAATTAGAAGTCCTAAATACCTCCAGGGCTACGAAGAAGGGACGGGTAATGCATGCATGTGATATCTTTCAAGGTTGTTAGAACGCTTTAGGCTATCACTATGGGGAGGGAATCGGGTAGTAAGGATATTATGACTACACGCTAATGTCACGTGTAGCCCCTCATTGAGGAGTGATTACAGGGCATTGTGTGGGTATGATCCTGTAGGCTAACCAACCTAGGACCCCCTTTCCTAACTCTCATTGTTTAAATGAATTTACTTTTCTTTATATATGTGCAATTTGTTCAAACCCTTTTCCTTGTTTCATTACTCAAATGTCAAAACATGCCTTACTTGCAAGTACGTGGTAAAACTGTTTATATATTTATTTGACTAAATCACATAGTATAAGTTCGGCTGGGACTTACCAGTGTGGACCGCGAGAGCTTTCTAACACCTTCCCCTCAAGGTTATTTCGAGCCCTTACCCTAAATCTCTGGTAATGCAAACTAGTCCATGAGTTAATTGCTCAAGGTGCCCTAGCGCACCATAATTCGTTAGGTGGCGACTCTTCAAAAACCCAATTCCTAAAAGGAAACGAGTCTATTTCCATGAATGTCGAAACCCAGACGTTCTTCGCGAGGAGGAAAAAAAGGCGACGCGATAGCATAGCGACTTTGCTGGGGAATATTTTAGGTTCTTACCATAACAAACTTATTTTTATGAATTAGTCCAAGCATTATCTATCCCACGTACCCTCTCCCCTTCATTTCGATTTAACTGATTATTTATGATTTTCTTTATTTCCTAAAACTGACTTGTCTCTGTGTTTTTTTTTTGTAACCGTCTTTCAAATATTTAATACTGCATTTATTATTATTTTACGTACAAATACTTGACAACATGCTATTATTGTTGCATATATTCCACTTGTGTTTATCAAAATCCTATAGCAACGCTTGATGAGTGGTTGCGCTCTTCCAATTTATCACCCTTAAATTCGAAAAGGCTTATTTGCGGTAAAACAAGTCGATCAGCGGTGTTCCCCTTCAAGTTGTCCGCTTGAGGGTACAAGTCTCTAGACCCCCATAGTAACCTTACTCTTATCAAAATTGTGCATGCATCATGGTCAAACCTAGCCAGGTTATTATATTGTCCACATAATAATACTTTAAGACAAGCCTTATCCAAAAGTCCACCGGGGTTTCCATAATCCCAACGGACACAACCACGTTCTGTGCATTAATTTGGAGAACTAAATGCCAATATGTTAATCATGAATGTATAAATAGTCGAGTCTGGTTGGGAATAAGGGACTAACCCTTTTGTTTTGCAGAAAATGAGGCACGAGGTCCCTAGATTCGGTATGGTTAGCAACATTCCACCATTGCTACTGGATTGGTAGGAGGAACTTTCCTCAAGTTACAAGAAACATGTAAGAAAGTACTTGGGCAATTTACCTTATATACTAGATATTGAGCCAAACAAATGGTTGATCGAGGTTGCCACTTTATTCTGGGATAGTAAAAGGGCTGTGTTCCGTTTTGGCGACATAGAGATGACACCACTCATAGAAGAAATTGGGGGACTTGCGGGATTGGTTTGGGATAGACCTGGGTTATTGGTTCCGAAGAACCGTACTGGTAAAGGGTTTTTAAAGATGATGGGACTGAAGAAAATGCTGACTTGAGATGCCTGAAGGAATCTTACATACCCTTCGAGTATTTATATGAGAGGTATAGCCATATCAAGTCCTTCACTACTTACCATGATGAGATCTCTCTCACTTCTCTGGGCCACATCCACCGCAGAGTGTTCGTGTTCATTGTATGCTTCTTGGGCCTGATAGTGTTTCTAATGAAAAGGGAAAGAATCCACACTAGGTTGGCCATGGTCGCCAAGACTTTGATGGAAAGGATCAATGGACATACATACACCATAGTCCCCATTATCATAGCTGACATCTAAAAGGGCTCTGGAGTGCGGTCAAAGAGGGTTCAAGCATTTCTAGGGTTGTAACATGTTACTGTAATTGTGGTTATTAAAACATCTTCAAATGGGCCGGTATTGCCAAGAATTTCCGCGAAGGGCTTGGAATTACCATATTGCCTTCCATTACCTAAAGAGGATGACCTACATTCCGGACAGGTTTGCTCTGCTAGAAAGTGCCAAAGAGTGGGTGGAGTTCTTCGACAATCTGACCGAGGAGCAAGTGCAATGGATGTTTGAGTGGTTCCCAATAGACGAATTCATCATCAGATCCAGGGATGCTCCATACCTGGTGCTGATTAGGTTGAGAGGGACATACCATTATGTCCCTATTCAAGTTATGAGAAAAGCAAGCCGGAAACAAGTTGTGCCAAGGGTTCCCAAGATGAGTCATTTTAGAGCAGACTTTCAAGATGAAGACGTCCCTTACAAGTGCCAAGCTCAGCACATGTGGCACTATAAGATCAATATGGAAAAGAACACCATTGAGTCCGACAGGTATCATACACGGTGCGAACCTATCTACCACGCATGGTCAGAAGACAATCTAAAGGGAATGATGATGCCAGGAGCTGGTCGAGGGAACAAAATCATAGACGAAGAAGCTGAAGCTCAAGTCAAATACAGCAGGCTACGCAAGAGGGTCCAAGACTCTAAGAATGAGCATCAGGAAATACATGAGAGGAATATAAGATTTATTAAAGAATGGAAAAAATGGCGGTCACTTCCAATAGGAAGCTGGAATACCTAGAGCGCGGAATTGTAGAGGTAGAAGGTAAATTTATAAAGAGGATTGAGGATTGCCAGAACGTTGAAGGAGCTGAAGGAGGAAATTTGGCCAGAGCCTACTTGCTCCCGGGTCTACGCGAGCTGGGAGAACTGTACGATGGAGTCAGGAAGATCAAATCTGGGGAAGGCCCTTCTGGGACCAAATAGGCTAGATTTATTTGCTTTCCTAAAATGTAATAAGGCCAAGTGCCAGTAGTGACTTATTTTATCTTAATGTAGTTTTGGGATTAGTCTATTTTTATATTATGAAATGAGGCATTTGTTGGCATCTAAGTTCTCCAAATCTATTTGTCTCTAGGCCTACCTTGGGCGCAACGAGGCTCCCAAATTAGGACACAAATTTACATTCCCGCAATATGTGTTTGAATACTGCAACACTTTGAAATCCTCACTAACTTGTAACCTTTTTGTTTTCCATATTTTTTTGATTATTCCCATCCCCTTGGGTTGGTTCATTCATACTGGCATCATCAGCGTATCATACCAGATCTAGAGGCCCTCTACCACACTTCCTCTTCCAAGCAATACAAAAAGTAAAGGAAAAACAAAAATGGACGACCAAAGTGGTATTCGAAAGGAGAATGTTGAGATCGTAGAAACTTCAGACAGTCGGAGTACTCCGACACCAAATGATTTAGTTTTGAGGTTTGAATAAAAGATATTGGAGCTACAAGGAGAGCTTAAGCAGGTTCGCAACTTGGCAAATTTATCACTTACCCTGAATGTCCCCGACATCAATCAACAGAACACAAAGAACCCGGCACCTCCTCAAAACACATCAAACCAATACCTACAAAACCCTCATGCACCACATCCATACACAACCCCACCTAAAAATCTCAATCCCTTACCAATACCAACTCTACCGCAACACCACTACCAACCAATCTAATACCCACCAACCGCCACTTACCACACTCCCCAAAACACACCACAACCTATCCCCGACCCTCAAAACTCAACCAATGACCATCACTACACCCAAGTCCCTGACACTCATCAAAATAACCCCATATATGAGGAGACCATACCCCACTCTACTCAACCAACTTCCTATGCACCAGAATCCTCAGAGAAAGACCAGTTCATTAAAAATATGGTTGAAGAGCTCAAGAAATGGACAAGTCGAGTTTAGGGTGTCGAAGGCGGCAAAGGAATAGAAGGGTTGAACTATGAAGACCCATGCATACTACCAGATGTGGAACCACCGGAGGGGCACAAACCTCTTAAGTTCGTGATGTTTGACTGTACTTGTGATCCTAGGGTTCATCTGAGGACCTATTTTGACAACCTTGTTGGAGTCGGAAAAGACAAAAAGATCCGGATGAAACTCTACATGAGGAGTCTCACTGGTGATGTTTTGTCCTGGTACATCAGCTAGGATATCAAGAAATGATCCAATTGGGTAGGTATGGCATCATATTTCATTGACCGATTCAGGTTCAACACAGAAAATGCACCCGATGTTTTCTACATCCGAAATCTTAAGAAGAAACCCACTAAGACTTTCCGCGAGTATGTTACCTGGTGGAGGTCGAAAGCAGCCAAGGTCAGGCCATCTTTGGACGAATAACAGATGAAAAAGCTCTTCGTCAGAGACCATGAACCGCAGTATTACGAAAGATTTATGGTTATTGAAAACCATAAATTCTTCGATATCATTAAACTTGGGGAAAGAATTGAGGAAGGCATCAAAAGTGGGATGGTAACGAATTTTGACGAATTACATGCCAAAAATAAAGCATTGCAATGAGGTGGTATATCGAAGAAGAAAGACATTGGGGAACTAATGGTGGCTCAAGGCCCAAAATCTCTACTTATCTATCGAACACCTCTACCCACATATCAAACACCTCCATCCACATACCAAGCACCACCACCTACATATCAACCATTATTTCCCAGATACTCCCTACCTATCATGCCTATAACTCCCAACCACCTCACTTCCAATCGCCTCCGACTCGCCAAAATTATCCAAGACCAAGACACAATTTCGACCGCAAGCCACTCAGACAATAAACTGCCATCACTGAACCCATTGACCAGCTGTATGAAAAGTTGAAAGTCGCAGGTTACGTCACTCCTATTCCCGCTCTGGCACTAGAAAATCCATCCCAATAGGTAAATCCTAACAAAACTTGTGCGTACCATTCCGGTATGAAAGGGCACACCACTGACGAATGTCGAGCATTGAAAGACAAAATCCAGACGTTGATAATTTATACAGGCAAAGGAGGCCACACTCAATGTTCGCAACAACCCTCTCCCTGCTCATAGAGGTGGTGGAATTCATGTGATAGAGACGAATAGAGATTGGGACCCTGAGGGATTGATTGGGCTTATTCGGGAAGGTGATGACTTCAAACCCCCAGTCTCACTTACTCTTATTGTGGTCCATACTCAGTCACCAATCGAGGTAGAGGTAGTTGCATCCGTTTCGTTTGAGGTAGACGTGGCTCCGCCTGCAGCCACCCCTGCCCCGTTTAGAGTGGAAGTGGCCACACCTTTCATAGTGACAATATCAACCACACCTCCTTTCCACTCAAAAGCAATACCTTGGGACTATGCTGCCGAAGCTAGGCAAAAAATAAAGGCAAAGACGGAGGAATCCGATGCTGCGCAAAGAATGACCAAGATGGGGAAAATCTACACACCTGAGCACCTGGGAGGACCAAGTAAGGATGCTATTGCCAGGGAGCCTGTCATTGAAACAGGGTCAGATGACCTTTGGAGGAAAGTGCAAGTAAGGGAATATTCCGTCATTCATCATTTGAACAAAACCCCAGCTCAGATATCCATCCTGTTACTGTTACAAAATTCAGAAGCACACAAGAACGCCTTGATGAAAGTGTTGAGTGGGGTTTACGTGCCTAATAACATGACTAATGGAGAGATGTCTAACATGGTAGTACAGGTGTTGGAAAGTCACAAAATCACTTTCTACAAGGATGAGTTGCTACGTGAGGCACTGAATCACAGTAGGGAACTACACATTACAATGCGATGCGAAGATTACTTCATTGGTAGGGTCTTGGTTGACGGAGGTTCAAGCCTCAATATTTGTCCGCTAGACACTATGAAAAGATTAGACAAAGGTTTTCATGAAATACAGGCAGGAAACATAAATGTGAAAGCTTTTGTTGGGTCTCAAAGGGACACGATCTGGGAGATTAGCCTGTGCTTGCAGATGGGGCCAACCTGGTTCGACGTTGAGTTTCAGGTGCTTGACATACCAGCCTCATACAACCTTCTGTTGGGCAGACCATGGATCCATGCCTCTAGCGCCGTGGATTCCACACTATATCAAGCCGTGAAATTCAAATGGAATCGTCAAGAGATGATCATTCATGGAGATAGGAGTAACACCATCTACACCACACTACAACATAAAAAGCTTTTAGTGGCAAAAGATATGTCCTTTAGCGGCAATAACAATTGCCCCAAAAACTATTACCGGCAATTGTTTATTTGCCATTGCTTCTAGCGTCGCTAAAGGCTTTAGCGACAATAAATAAGAAAGCTGGTAAAGACCCAAACTATTGCCGCTAAAAGGTTTGACAATTAGCGGTAATTATCCACTGGCAATTGAAATGGCCACTAAATTGGCTAATTAATATCATAGCTCATACATTTAGGGACAATTGCTATTGCCGGTAAAGGCCAACTTACTGCTGGAAGTGGTGACTTCTTATTTTAATGGCTTTTGATATGGTTAGCATATATCAAATTTATTTCCAGTAAAAATTAACAGTATTAGCTATGGCCTGAAATAATAAAATAAACACACTACTTTTACTCATTCTGAAAAAATAATACTTCATTACATCCACAAATAAAAATGAAAAAATCCTTAATTTTAGAGATTCTGCACCATAAAATACATAGTACACAACTTGAACTAGTCTTTATTCACCAACTTGGTCACCCTACTTGCTTTCCCGACCCCTTGTTTCGTAAATCCACAAGCTTCATAGCACGCAAAGGTATACCTGAAACACAAAAATAAATTTGTTAATTCTAGTTCATTTTGTCTCGACAACAAATTAACAAATTTGGTAGCCCCTCGTCCAGTTCATCAGATTTATTATCTCTTACATCCAGTTCAATATATGCTTTAGGCAGTGTTCCAATGCCCCAAGAACTTATTTGACTAGACTACCAAAACATGTAAATGTTGGATCCATACTCGTTCCTACCTCAACGAGACTCCTTCAGTGGATTCATGGTAAAAGTTTTCTAGAATACAGAAAGAAGCCACTAAATATTTTCATCTAGTAGAATACGTAATTTCACCTCTATAATTCTCCACACGGATAAAGTAAACACATGAAATTTTTTAGATCCATGTGAAACCATTTCATTGAAACATCAAACAAGAGGTAGTAGCAAGTGTTTTATTCCTCGCGAACACATAACCGTGTGACATTGAATCTGCTTAGTTTCATGGAGACAAGCTTTAATTTTTCCCTATATGCATGGATAGACCACATGAAACTGTTAGCATTAGAAAATTAAAACATATGTTTAGATTATAGATGAAAAGTCAATTATGAGTTTAAAGCCCAACTATTATGTACTTTGAACAGACTTTAATAAAAAAAGGTTCAGAGAAGGAGCAAGTAACTACACTACGTCATCAAATTTCTCAAAGAAATGTACATATAAATTCCACTCTTCAATGCAATAAACACTACCTATTTCGAGATTCATTTTCCTAGTGGCATATTACAGTAAGAAATACTAATCATAGGATTTGTTTCAATCGAAACTTCAATATTTATAGCAATAGAATATTGCAAGGCATTTTCAACTATGTGTAAGAATATACTTTCTTTTTCCCCTTTTAATAATTTGAAATATTAATTGACAAAGTAAACACAATGAATTATATTTTAGCTTTTAAATAACTTAGCAGGAAAGAGGCAACTTTCAATCAACCTATGGCATAGAACTCCAGTCATCCATTCCAACCAATTTTAAATTTGTATAGAAGCATAAAAATCAGTTGACAAAAGGCTAGTGCCCAAATATACGGAATTTTGGATAGTTCAGCAGCTAGAAATGCAAAATCGATAAAATAATCATCCCATGACATCACCTACACTCGCAAATCATTATCTTTATCACTTTTTTCAGAATAAAAGAAAATCACATAACTTTGAAATTGAACTATCTAGAAGTGAAAACAAAATGAATGTCAGAAAATAAAATCTGATGTAAAGAAAAGTTAGTAACCTACAATCAAATTACTTACACCAATAATTTAAGCATAATATAGTTGAAAAAACATCTTCTGTCTCAAGAGAATTGATACGAACGATGAATGCATCAAATAACTTACACTTACAGTTTGGACATATGATACTTTACAAGTTTTGGCTTGATAAATGACGAGTATCGATATTCTGCATAAAAATACCAACTAAATGGCTTAATAAGTAAATAGAAGTACTATGCCATGAAGATAAGAATTTAATTTTATTATTACTGAACAATATAGATACATACATATCTACATATATCTTGAAAGGGTAGTCGCAAACACATAAATAAAATAAGGCGGACATAATAACTTCAGTAACTTGAATAACTTTTCAATATAAGACAGAATAATATGGTTTCAAACTTCGAGATTTATGAAAACAATATAGAATTACCTTCTAATTCTTCTTTATATGAGAGCGCTCGGGAAGACAACCATGAATGTTTCTGTACAAACAAGGTAAAAATTCAATTAACATGAGTTAGTAAGTAAAGAAAAACTAGTCCATCAACAATTCATGTCTAACGAACAACACATAGAACTAGATTAAATAGCTTAAAAAATATATTGGTTAGGGCCTATTCTCGCAAACATAAATCAATTTGTATTACTGCAGATATTTAGACATCTTCTATCAGATGTACTAACATGATCATATCAGGAATAATACAAGAATAAATTTTCACCTCAAAGACATAATAATGCACTACACTTGTAATCTAAAAACTCATTATAAACAGAAAGGAAGAACTTACTTTGTCAGAGGATGCTACAAGACAGTGAAGTGTGATGTCTTAAGAAATATCCCTATATTTGTGAATTCTCATTCACCCATTGTGAAGGAAATTATTAGTAATTAAATTGCAATCATGAGAAGCAATTTATATGCATATCAATTTGATTTTAAACTGAAAGAGTGTGCCTTCAACAAACTTTAAGAAACATACCCATATTGTGAATCCAATTACCAAATAAAATTTTCATTTTCTCAGAAGACAAAATTCACCAAACTATATCTCAAATTTTACCTACTTCTCATTTTTGCATCAACATTATGCATCAATTAAAAGTAGGAAAAGTCTAGATTGAAACTTTCTTATACAGATTTTGGAGAAAAGTAAAAAATGTTGAGACCAATGTGATCTACCAGCAAAGGAAGAAGAACATAGTAGGCCAAAACTACAAAGAAACAACAAAAGAGCAATAGATTCTGGCTAGTAAAGAAACCCTAATCCATGACATGTGAAACCTATATTTAACCTAATTGACATATGAATCTAAATAAGGGCGACCCTCTTCTACACTCACTATAAAAACAAAATAAAAGTTTACCCACTTCAGCTTTGCATTTCACGACCAAAAGGGGCATCAAAATCAAAACCAAGAGGAAGAGAGAGAGATTGATAGAGTAGAGCGAATTTACCTAGTGATGGTGATCGGTGATGCTGATAAAGATGAGTTGAGCGCCGGCGACATGGGAGAGAGAGGGGTGAGGCATACGCTCTATCTTGCGGCTTGCTGTGGGTGAATGTGTTTCCGCACAGTACATGGAGAGAATATTTTACAAGTAAAAAATGTGAGAGAATGAAATGAGTATAATAGGCTTTTAATTTAGTAACCTTTACTGACTATTACTTTGAATAGCTGGTAAATAGTTACGATTTCTTGGCAAATGTTCAATTGTCGGTAATGTTTGTGCGTAGAGAATTATTTTATCGGCAAATGGCTAATTGCCACTAAATAATTGCCAGTAAACGGTTTTTTTGTGGTAGTGCCAGTCAAGCCACCCCGTTATTGGAAATAGAAGAAAGCTAGGAGGGGGAACCTATCATCATATTGAACGTGTCAATGCTTCAAGAAAGACAAATGGTGGAGCAGTAAAATAGAGAGCATACTGGAATGGTCTGTGTATAAGCCTGGTAAAGGACTTGGGAAAAATATCTAGGGTATCACTAAATCGATACGGCTAAAGGGTCATAGTACTACATTTGGTGTCAGATATCAGTATACATGGAAAGAGTATAACGATTGGTCACGTCTATGGAATGGACCGTACTACCTTCTTGAGTAGCCAGTGCCACGTCTGGATCAAGCCTTTCACAAAGATAATACAATATAGGGAACTGAAAAAGAGAAAGCATTACCTGGGTTGAAGAACCTGTTCTTGGAGGACGAAGACATGGATTGCAGTGCAATAATTGAGGGGTAGGAGGAAGAAGGCATCACTATTCAGACTGTGGATTTGACGACCCAAAGGGGTCATCACTTGTTTTTATACCCATTCTGTACTTCCCAAGCCTTGAAAACCTCATCTGGGTTGCCTTAATTTGCGTGCACAGTCCGGGCGCATAACCGAAAAGCTTAGATATGAATTCTGTGAGAAAAATGCTAAATTTTGATATTAAGTTGAACAAATTTGACTTTGATCAACTTTTAGGGTAAACTGACCCAGACCCATGATTAAACGATCCTGGAGGGTTCATAGGAAAATATGCGACTTGGGCGTATGCCTGGAATCAAATTCCGAGGTCCCAAGTCCGAGAAATGAATTTTTGTGCAAAATTGTTTTCTGGAAATAGTTAAGGAAATTGAAAATTAAATTTGATTAAAAGACTATGGTATCGGGCTCGTATTTTAGTTCCGGCACCCGGTATAAGTCTTATATATGGTTTAAGCACTTTCTATAAAATTTGGTTGAAAATGGACGTCGTTTGACATGTTTCGGACTTAAAAGGGGAATTTGATGTTTTATGAAAATTTGGAGGAAGTCATGAGTTTTGAGGCTCGATTCGATGTATATGATGTTATTTTGGTGATTTAATCGCACGGATAAGTCCGTAGGATGTTTTTGAGGTGGTGTGCATATTTGGTTTGGAGCCCCGAGGGCTCGGGTGAGTTTTGGATAGGTGTCGGATTGCATTTTTGAACTTGTAAAAATCTGATATGATTTCCTTTGTGATCTTCGCATTTGCAAAGACGAGCCTCGCAATTGCGAGCTCGCAAATGCAAGCTATGCATCGCAATTGCGAAGCCTTGGACCTGAGCATATGATCGCAAATGCGATCCAATTTCTCACAAAATGCGAACAAGGGATTGCTGGGCACTGATCGCAAATACGATTTTTGTGCTCGCAAATGCGATCTTTGTGCTCGCAAATGCAAAATTAGGCTGATCACAAATGCGATCTTTATGCTCACAAATGCGAAATCTGGCAAAATATTAAGGGTTCACTAATGCGAATCCAGCTTCGCAATTACCACATTTGGTCGGGGTTCGCAATTCAAAACCCAATTCGCAAAATATTAAGGGTTCACAAATGCGAATCCAGCTTTGCAATTACCACATTTGGTCGGGGTTCGCAATTATTCGCAATTGCGATAACTGAGACCTAGCAGCTTCCTACTTAGTCGATTTTCCACCATTTTCACCATTCTTTCAAGACTGAAACCCCATAGGCGATTTTTCAAGTACAAAACTTCTTCCAAATCATTTGTAAGTTGATTTTTACTTAATTCTTTTAATCATTTGCATCATTTAACTTATTTTCCACTTAAAATCAATGGATTTCATAGGTGAAATTGGGGGTTTGGGGTAGAATCTACGTTTTTCTAAATTTGGGGAATGGGTAACCGGGTTTTGATTCGAATCTCGAGTTTTGACCACGTTGGCTTAAGGGGCGTTTTGGTCATTTTACCTAAATTTGCGTCTTAGCTTTAAATTAAATAGTGGAATCAGTTGCTTGAGATGTTATTTACGAGATGTAATTGAAATGAATAGATTTGGTCTATTTGGAGTCGGATACTCGTGGCAAAAGTGTAGTGGGGGACCTTTCCCCTTAGGATATGATATTTGGTAATTGAATGCCTTGTACGTGAGGTGACGAGCGCGTACTTGAGCTAATTGTTGAAAACCCGGTTTTTACTTAAGATATTGAGACTGAGTTTCTTTCGAATTTGCTTTATTCTACTTGCAATTATAACCTGTGTTAGATTAGAAAAGCATGTTTGGTTGATTTAAATTTGCCTATTTACTTAAGATGCCTTTACTGTACTACATGAAGCATGTTAGGATGGTATTACCTGTTGTTTATATTTTCGTACTTCATTTCTGAATATCTTCTGGTTGTGGTTGCGCACTTACAGTGGAACTACGGATGTGGGATTCCGGTAGCTCCCCCCCTATTTTTTTACTTTAGGACTACGGGTTAGATTTCCGGTAGATCCCCCTGCACTTTTACTTTTGGGACTACGGGTTAGATTCCCGGTAGATCCCCCTGCACTTTTACTTTGGGAGTACGGGTTAGATTCTCGGTAGATCCCCCCCCTCCCGCACATTGATAGTTGGACTACGGGATGGTGTCCTAGGAGATCCTTCGGATATTCTCATATGATGGACTACGAGATGGTATCCTGGGATGTCCTCGTTGTTGGTACTGATATTGAGTTGTTTCACTCCGTGTTACCTTATTCTCTGCGTGCTATTGTTGCTTTGTATAAATTGTCTTACTTCATAATTTTATTAGTTATTTCTGTTTATTTTTATGCTATTGCAAGGTATTATTATATTTTATCTCAGTAGGGCCCTGACCTTCCTCGTCACTACCCAATCGAGGTTAGGCTTGGCACTTTCTAGGTACCGCTGTGGTGTACTCATGCCCTTCATGCACATGTTTTTCATGTGCAGATTGAGGTATCTCCACTCAGGCGCACTATCCTCGAGGCAGAGAGATCTAGCGGAGACTTTGAGGTATATCTACCACATCCGCAGACCAGGAGTCTCTATCTTATTCCAGCTTTAATAGATAGTCTATCATTCTCTTACAGTTGTTTAGACATTCTAGAGTTAGAGCAGTGTATTACATCTCTATTTAGCATGTGTTTCCCGTGAGTTTCAGGGTTTTGGGATGATATTGTAGACTTCTGCGTTTGAGTTGTATATGCCAAGTGGCACTTATATACAGTTTCCTTCTATTTCCGCTTAGTTTAATTAATTATTTCCGCAAATTATATTATTTCTGCATTGTTAGGCTTACCTAGTCGTAGGGACTAGGTGTCATCACGACATGCTCACGGAGGAAGAACTGGGGTCGTGACAAGTTGGTATTAGTTAGGGCACCCTTCTGGGTCAATCTAGTAATAGGGGCAGTAATCGATGAAAATCCCTCCACAAATTGATGGTAGTAGCCCGCCAAGCTGAGGAAACTGCAAACTCTGTAGTTGAGGAGGGTCTAGGCCAACTCTGCACTGCCTCTACCTTCTTTGGATCCGCTTGAATGCCCTCACTCGATACCGCGTGGCCTAAGAATGCCACGGAACTCAACCAAAACTCGCATTTTGAGAATTTTGCATATAACTTCTTCTCTCTCAGGGTCTGAAGCACGGTCCTCAGGTGCTGCTCATGATCTTCCCGACTCCGGAAATACACCAGAATATCATCAATAAAAACAATAACAAACGAGTCGAGATAAGGCCTGAACATAATGTGCATCAAATGCATAAAAGTTGTGGGGGCATTGGTCAGTCCAAATGACATAACAAGGAACTCGTAATGACCATACTGAGTCCTGAAGGCAGTCTTCAGGATATCTGGCTCCCGAATCTTCAACTGATGGTAACCTGAGCGCAAGTCAATCTTAGAAAACACATGTGCGCCCTGAAGCCGGTCAAACAGATCCTCAATACGGGGCATAGGATAACGGTTCTTCACTGTAGCCTTGTTCACCTGGCAATAATCGATACACATATGTATAGAACCATCCTTTTTCTTCACAAACAAGACAGGAGCACCCCAAGGTGAAACACTGGGTACGAATAAAGCCCTTATCAAGCAATTCCTGTAATTGATCCTTCAACTCATTCAACACAGGAGGAGCCATAGAGTACGAAGGAATGGAAATAGGCTGAGTGCCCGGCAACAGATCAATGCCAAAATCAATGTCTCTATCGGGTGGCATGCCCAAAAGATCAGCTTGAAACACATCGGAATAATCCTGTACCACTGGCACTGAATCAACAGAAGGGGTATCAACACTGACATCTCTCACATAACTAAATACATGGCACACCCCTTCTCAACCATACGCTAATCTTTAAGGAAAAAGATAACTCTACTGGGAGTGTGATCTAAAGTGCCACTCCACTCAACACGCGGAATACCTGGCATAGCCAGCGTCACGCTCTTGGCGTGACAATCAAGAATAGCAAAATGGGGTGACAACCAGTCTATGACCAAGATAATATCAAAGTCAACCATACCGAGTAACAATAAATCTGCCATGGTCTCAAAATCACAAATAGTAACCAGACATGACCGATGAACGCGGTCCATAAAAAGAGAATCCCCCGCATGAGTAGAAACATAAACAGGGGCACTCAAAGAATCCCAAGGCACACCCAAATGGGAAGCAAAGTAAAAAGACACATAAGAGTAAGTAGAGCCCGGATTGAATAGAACTGATGCCTCTTTATGACACACTAGTATAATACTTGTGATGACGGAATCGGAGGCAACTGCCTCGGTGCGAGTAGGAATAGCATAATATCTGGCCCGGCCCCTCTCTCGAGGGCGGTCTGTATCTCCCCGACCTCCACCCCTAGCTAGCTGGGAAAATGGGGTAGTAGCTGGAGCTGTGATCATGGCCTGATAACTCTGAGGAGTATGTTGTGGCTGAGAAGTCTGTGAAGATGCACCCCTACCAAGTCTGGGATAGGCTCTAACCATATGGCATGTATCACCACACTCGAAACAAGCTCTGGAAGGATGAGGTGGTTGTGACTAACTAGGGCCAGGTCTGCTGGACTGACCTTTGGAAACACCCCGCACAGGAGGCACGCTAGAAACTGGATGTGCACAGTAAGGCTCCTGAGGTATAGGAGGAGTTGGAGTACTGCTGGCTATTGGAAGAGCTGAATAAACTGGATTGTTGGCGGAGATTTATATCAGGGAGATCGTACGTCTGCATGGTATTCCAGATTCTATTATTTTAGATAGAGGTACTCAGTTTACATCGCGGTTCTGGAGAACCATTCAGCAGAAGTTAGGTACTCAGGTGGAGTTGAGCACAACATTTCAACCCCAGACGGACGGACAGTCCAAGTGCACTATTTAGATTCTTGAGGATATCCCCCGAGCGTGTGTGATTGAGTTTGGAGAGTCTTGGGATCAGTTCTAGCCATTAGCGGAGTTTGCCTACAACAATAGCTACCAGTCGAGCATCCATATGGCTCCTTATAAGGGTTTATATGGTAGACGATGTCGATCTTCGGTTGGATGGTTTGAGCCGGGGGAGGCTCAGTTGTTAGGTATGGATTTGGTTCAGGAGGCCTTGGACAAGGTCAAGATAATTCAGGATAGGCTTAATTCAGCTCACTCTAGACAGCAGAGTTATGCAGATCGCAAGGTTCGAGATGTAGCAATTATGGTTGGTGAGCGGCTATTTCTCCGAGTATCGCCTATGAAGGGCGTGATGAGATTTGGGAAGAAGGGCAAGCTGAGCCCTACGTACATTGGTCTGTTCGAGATTCTTGATCGCGTGGGAGAGGTGGCTTATAGAGTCGCATTGCTGCCTAGCTTATCAGTCGTGCTTCCAGTTTTTCATGTATCCATGCTTCGTAGGTATCATGGTGATCCTGCCCACGTGTTAGATTTCAGCACTGTCTAGTTGGACAAGGACTTGTCCTATGAGGAGGAGCCGGTAGCTATTCTAGACCGGCAGGTTCGTTAGTTGAGATCCAAAAATTTTCCTTCTGTTCGTGTCCAATGGAGAGGACAGCCTCCTGAGGCATCGACCTGGGAGTCCGAGTCTGAGATGCAGAGCCGTTATCCTCATCGTTTTCCCGACTCATGTACTTCTTTCTTTTATTCCTTCGAGGATGAACGGTTATTTTAGTGGTGGAGGATGTGACGACCCAAAGGGGTCATCACTTGTTTTATTACCCATTTTGTACTTTCGAGGCCTTAAAAACCTTGTCTGGGGTTCTCTCAATTTGCGTGCGCAGTCCGGACGCGTAGCCGGAGATCATAGATATGAATTTTGTGAGAAAAATGCTAAATTTTGATATTAAGTTGAATAAATTTGACATCGGTCAAATTTTTGGTTAAATGGACCCGAACCCATGATTTGATGGTCCCGAAGGGTCCGTAGGAAAATATGGGACTTGGGCGTATGCCCGGAATCGAATTCTGAGGTCCCAAGTCCGAGAAATGAATTTTTGTGCGAAATTGTTTTCTGGAAATAATTAAAGAAATTGGAAATGAAATTTGATAAAAGACTATGGTATCGAGCCCATATTTTGATTCCAGCGCCCGGTACAAGTCTTATATATGGTTTAAGCGCTTTCTGTAAAGTTTGGTTGAAAACAGACGCCGTTTGACGTGTTTAGGACTTAAAATGGGAATTTGACGTTTTATGAAAATTTGGAGGAAGTCATGAGTTTTAAGGCTCGATTCGATGTATATGATGCTATTTTGACGATTTAATCGCACGGGTAAGTCCGTAGGTTATTTTGTAGGTTGTGTGCATATTTGGTTTGGAGCCCAGAGGGCTCGGGTGACTTTTTGTATAGGTGTCGGATTGCATTTTTGAACTTGTAAAAATCTGGTATGATTTCATCTGTGATCTTTGCATTTGCGAAGATGAGCTCGCAATTGCGAAGCCTTATACCTGGGCATATGATCGCAAATGCGATCCAATTTCTCGTAAATGCGAACGAGGGATTTCTGGGCACCGATCGCAAATGCGATCTTTGTGCTCGCAAATGCGAAATTAGGCTGATCGCAAATACGATCTTTATGCTCGCAAATGCGAAATCTGGAAAAATAGTAAGGGTTCGCAAATGCGAACCCAGCTTCGGAATTACCACATTTGGTCGGGGTTCGCAATTGAAAATCCCAGTTCACAATTGCGATAACTGAGACCCAGCAATTTCATACTTAGTCGATTTTCCACCATTTTTCACCATTTTTTAAAGACCCAAACCCCATAGGCAATTTTTCAAGGACAAAACTTCTTCCAAATCATTTGTAAGTCGATTTTTACTTAATGTTTTCAACACTTAGATCAAGTATGCGCTCGTCACCTCACGTACAAAGCATTTAATTACCAAATATCATATCCTAAGGGGAAAGGTCCCCCACACAAGGTTAGACAAGCCACTTACCTCAAACCGATTCCAAATTCAATTTGAAACCACACTTTTGCCATTAGTATCCGACTCCAAATGGCCCAAATCTATTCATTTCAATTATATCTCGTAAATAACATCTCAAGCAACTGATTCCACTATTTAATTTAAAGCTAAGACGCAAATTTAGGTAAAATAACCAAAACTGGGTTACCCATTCCCCCACGAATCCAAATATATGATTTGTTTTAAAATCGGACCTCAAATTAAGGTCCAAATCCCCAGTTTTAGAAAAACCTAGGTTCAACCCCAAACCCCCAATATCACCCATGAAATCCATTGATTTTAAGTGGAAAACAAGTTAAATGATGCAAATGATTGAAAGAATTAAGTAAAAATCGACTTACAAATGATTTGGAAGAAGTTTTGTCTTTGAAAAATCGCCTATGGGGTTTGGGTCTAGAAAGAATGGTGAAAAATCGACTAAGTATGAAATTGCTGGGTCTCAGTTATCGTAATTGCGAACCCCGACCAAATGTGGTAATTGTGATGCTGGGTTCGCATTTGCGAACCCTTACTATTGTAATGTCCCGTAAATAATTTTTGGTCTCAAAACTTAGTAACTCGTGGTGTCGACTCCGAATATGTGTTAGGAATGTGTAGAATTCTTCAGTGATCCAAGCCTTTAAAAATCAAAAGAATCAATTTTCCAGAAAATTGTCATTTATGCGGTCAAGAATGCGGTCGCAGATCAGCTATGCAGACCGCATTCTTGCCGCAGAGTGAAGCAGAAGAATTGTCAAAATTGAAGTTGAAAATACGGTCAATTATGCGACCGCATAATCAATATGCGAACCGCATTCCCGCCGCATAGTTAATCAGAAGTTAGTCTAAGTTGATGTTATAAATGCGGTCCATTATGCGATCGCATAATCAGTATGCGGACCGCATTTCTACCGCATACCCAGGCAGAGATGTTCAGTGATTGGGGTCAGTTCGGTGGTCCAATATGCGGACCGCATTTCAATTCGGCGATCGCATAGTGCGACCGCAGATCTTGCTCGGTCTTCTATTTTCTAAAATTTAAAACCCGCCCCCTTTCTAATAAAACACCCTAACCCCTCATTTTAACCATTTTTCTGAGCAAAAACAAGAGAGAGGGAGGAGGGGTTCTTGAGAGAAAGTTCATTTTCTTCAAAATTGTTCCTCAAATTATCTGGTCCGGGAAATTTTAAAGCAAGTGTCTTCATCTCTATTTCTACAGGTAAAATCCCTACCCCTTTTTCATTGACTTTCAGATTTATTGAGAGGGGGAGAGTCTTATGCATTAGTTCTTGATAATAGGGGTTGAAAAACTCATGCATGTTTATTAAAACCTAAAATCTAGTAAGAGTAGTTGGGAAGGAGTAAAGAATTGTGTAAAGAAGGGTCGATAACCTAAATGTGTTCGGGTAGTGATTGTGAACTTTGATTCTAAGAAATATGTATTAATTTGTGCACTAGATTGACGTTGCTAGGCTCATGGTGAAGTTGGAAGTAGAAATTAAAAAGGGAATTCGGCTCCAGGTATGTATGGCTAACCTTGACTTTGTAAAATCGCCTTGTTGGTGTTGAAATGTTTGGTATGTGACATCCACGTGGGTAAATTGTGAAATTCATGTGATTTGCATGGTTGT
>MU710268.1:38781-70077 GCA_026770625.1 Nicotiana glauca | reverse complement strand
GTTCTATGCTTTGAGTGGTCGCCAGAGTGCTGAGGCTTCTCCAGATGTTGTTACAGGTATCTTGTCTGTTCAGGCCATTGATTGTTATGCTCTTATTGATCCGGGGTCCTCTTTGTCTTATGTCACCCCATTCATTGCTTCAAGTTTTGGGACAGAACCCGAACTGCTTCATGAGCCGTTCTCTGTATCGACTTCGGTTGGTGATTCTATTACAGCCTCACGAGTTTATAGGAATTGTGTTGTCACGGTGTGTGGTCGTGTTACCACGGCTGATCTTATTGAGCTTGGAATGGTAGATTTTGATGTAATCATGGGGATGAACTGGCTTTATTCGTGCTTTGCCAAACTTGACTGCCGCAATTGATTTGCGAGCTCGCAATTGCGAGGCTCATCTTCGCAAATGCGAAGATCACAGAGGAAATCATACCAGATTTTTACAAGTTCAAAAATGCAATCCGACACCTATCTAAAACTCACCCGATCCCTCGGGGCTCCAAACCAAATATGCACACAACCTCAAAAACATCCTACGGACTTATCCGTGCGATCAAATCGCCAAAATAACATCATATACATCGAATCGAGCCTCAAAACTCATGACTTCCTCCAAATTTTCATAAAACATCAAATTCCCATTTTAAGTCAGAAACACGTCAAATGATGTCCATTTTCAACCAAATTTTATAGAAAGCGCTTAAACCATACATAAGACTTGTACCGGGCACCGGAACCAAAATACGGGCCCGATACCATAGTATTTTAATCAAATTTCATTTCCAATTTCCTTAATTATTTCCAAAAAATAATTTTGCACAGAAATTCATTTCTCGGACTTGGGACCTCGGAATTCGATTTCGGGCATACGCTCAAGTCCCATATTTTCCTACGGACCCTCCGGGACCATCAAATCACGAGTCTGGGTCCGTTTACCCAAAAAGTTGACCGGAGTCAAATTTATTCAACTTAATATCAAAATGTAGCATTGTTTTCACAGAATTCATATCTACGCTTTCCGGCTATGCGCCTGGCCTGCACACGCAAATTGAAGCAACCCCAGCCAAGGTTTTCAAGGCCTCAGAAGTACACAATGGGTAAGAAAACAAGTGATGACCCCTTTGGGTCGTCACATCCTCCACCACTAAAACAACCGTTCGTCCTCGAACGGATAAAAAAAGAAGTACATGAGTCGGGAAAAAGATGAGGATAACGGCTATGCATCTCAGAGTCGGACTCCCAAGTCAATGCCTCAGGAGGATGACCTCTCCATTGGACACGAACAGAGGGAAAACTCTTGGATCTTAATTAACGAACCTGCCGGTCTAGAATAGCTACCGGCTCCTACTCATAGGACAAGTCCTTGTCCAACTGGATAGTGCTAAAATCTAACACGTGGGCTGGATCGCCGTGATACCTCCGAAGCATGGATACATGAAAATCTGGATGCACGGCTGATAAGCTAGGAGGCAATATGAGTCTATAAGCCACCTCTCCCACTCGATCAAGAATCTCAAACAGACCAATGTACCTAGGGCTAAGCTTTCCCTTCTTCCCAAATCTCATCACGCCCTTCATGGGCGATACTCAGAGCAATACCCGCTCACCAACCATAAATGCTACATCTCGAACCTTGCGATTTGCATAACTCTTCTGCCTAGAGTGAGCTGAACGAAGCCTATCCTGAATGATCTTGACCTTGTCCAAGGCCTCCTGAACCAAATCCGTACCTAACAACCGAGCCTCCCCCGGCTCAAACCATCCAACCGGAGATCGACACCATCTACCATATAAAGCCTCATACGGAGCCATCTGGATCCTCGACTGGTAGCTGTTGTTGTAGGCAAACTGCACTAATGTCAAGAACTGATCCCAAGACCCTCCAAACTCAATCACACACGCAAGGAGCATATCCTCAAGAATATGAATAGTGCGCTCGGACTGTCTGTCCATCTGAGGGTGAAATGCTGTGCTCAAATCCACCCGAGTACCTAACTCCTACTGCACGGCTATCCAGAACCGCGATGTAAACTGAGTACCTCTGTTTCAAATAATAGAAATTGGAATACCATGCAGACGGATGATCTCTCGGATAGAAATCTCCGCCAATCGCTCCAATGAATAAGTGGTACACACTGGAATGAAATGAGCGGACTTGGTCAGCCGATCCACAATGACCCAAATGGCATCAAACTTCTTCAAGGTCCGTGGGAGTCCAGATACAAAGTCCATGGTGATGCGCTCCCATTTCCACTCTGAAATCTCTATATGCTGAAGCAACCCACCCGGTTGCTGGTTCTCATACTTTACCCGCTGGTAGTTGAGGCATCTAGATACATATCCAACTATATCCTTCTTCATGCACCTCCACCAATAGTGCTACCTCAAGTCCTGATACATCTTCGCGGTACCTGGATGGATGGAATACTGGGAACTGTGGGCCTCTGCTAAGATCAACTCTTGAAGCTCATCAACATTTTGCACACAAATCCGGCCCTGCATCCGAAATACCCCATCATATCCGATGGTCACATATCTGGCATCACCATGCTGGTCCTTGTCCTTTAGGACAAGTAAATAAGAGTCATCATACTGCCGCTCCCTGATACGATCAAATAAAGAAGATTTGGAAACCACACTGGCTGGAACTCGACTGTGCTCCGAAAGATCCAATCTCACAAACTAGCTGGCTAAGGCCTGAACATCCATCGCCATAGGCCTCTCTAAAGCTGGTAAATATGCCAAACTGCCCAAACTCTCCACCCGGTGACTCAAGGCATCCGCCAACACATGGCCTTGCCCGGGTGATACAAAATAGTAATATCATAATCCTTCAACAACTCTAACCATCTCCTTTGACGCATATTTAGATCCTTTTGCTTGAGTAAGTGCTGCAAACTCCGATGGTCAATATAGATCTCACAAGGCACACCGTACAAATAATGATGCCAGATCTTCAAAGCATGAACAATAACAGCTAACTCAAGGTCGTGGACAGGGTAGCTCTTCTCATGTATCTTCAACTATCTGGATGCGTAGGCAATCACCCTACCGTCTTGCATCAACACCGCTCCAAGGACAACTCTCGAGGCATCACAATAAACTGTATAAAACCTTGAACCAGTAGGCAATATCAAAATTGGGGTTGTAGTCAAAGCTGCCTTAAGCTTCTGAAAGCATCAGTTGCTTGAGATGTTATTTATGAGATGTAATTGAAATGAATAGATTTGGGACATTTGGAGTCAGATACTCATGGCAAAAGTGTGGTTTGAAGTTGAATTTGGAGCTAGTTTGAGGTAAGTGGCTTGTCTAACCTTGTATGGGGGACCTTTCCCCTTAGGATATGATATTTGGTAATTGAATGCCTTGTACGTGAGGTGGCGAGCGTGTACTTGAGCTAATTGTGTAAAACCCAATTTTTACTTAAGATATTGAGACTGAGTTTATTTCGAATTTTCTTTATTCTACTTGCAATTATAACCTGTGTTAGATTAAAAAAACAAGTTTAGTTGATTTAAATTTGCATATTTGCTTAAGTTGCCTTAACTGTACTACGTGAAGCATGTTAGGCCGGTATTACCCGTTGTTTGTATTTTCGTACTTCATTTCTGAATATCTTCTGGTTGTGGTTGCGCACTTACATTGGGACTATGGATGTGGGATTCCGATAGCTCCCCCTTATTTGTTTACTTTGGGACTATGGATGTGGGATTCCGATAGCTCCACCTTGTTTGTTTACTTTGGGACTACGGGTTAGATTTCTTGTAACCCCCCCCCCCCTTGATAATTGGACTACGGGACGGTATCCCAGAAGATCATTCGGATACTCTCATATGATGGACTACGGGACGATATCTTGGGAGCTCCTGAGACAGTTGATGAAATGGATTACAGGACGGTATCCTGGGATGTCGTCGTTGTTGGTACTGATATTGCGCTGTTTCACTTTGTGTTACCTTTTTCTCTACGTGTTATTATTGCTTCGTATAACTTGTCTTACTTCATAATTTTATTAGTTATTTCTGTTTATTTTTATGTTGTTGCAAGGTATTATTATATTTTATCTCAGTAGGGCCCTGACCTTCCTCGTCACTACCCAACCGAGGTTAGGCTTGGCACTTATTAAGTACCGCTATGGTGTACTCATGCCCTTCCTATGCATGTTTTTCATGTGCAGATTTAGGTACCTCCACTCAGGTGCACTATCCTCGAGGCGGGGAGATCTAGCGAAGACTTCGAGGTATATCTGTCGCATCCGCAAACCAGGAGTCTCTATCTTATTCCAGCTTTAGTAGACAGTCTATCCTTCTCTTACAGTTGTTTAGACATTCTGGAGTTAGATCAATGTATTACATTTCTATTAGCCTGTGTTTCCCGTGAGTTTCCGGGTTTTTTGATAATATTGTAGACTTTCGCATTTGAGTTGTATATTCTAAGTGGCACTTATATACAGTTTCCTTCTATTTTCGCTTAGTTTAATTAATTGTTTCCGTAGGTTATATTATTTCCGCATTGTTAGGCTTACCTAGTCGTAGGGACTAAATACCATCATGACATGTTCACGGAGGGCGAACTGGGGTCGTCACACTGGAGAAGGGAGCTGTTCTCAGGTACTCGACCACCACACCATCCCGGGCCTGTCGAGTCCCTATGTAGCTTGGCAGATTTTATAAGATTTTCAATAACTTTGTTTCAAAAGACTTATTTGTTTCAAAATAAATGCTCGATTCATCGAGCCGTACTTGTTTGGATGTTTTTTCAGTTTTAATCAAATGCATTGCTCTTCGTTATTCATTATTGTTTCCTATACTTTTTCTTCCTACAACGTTATTATTACTTTTCCTAATGAAAAGGTGACTGCGATATGTAATGAGGCAACATAATATGAGGATATTGATTTTGATGAAGAAGACGAGATACCGAGGAAGTTGTGAGGGAGGTGGAAAAATTTGAGAATAAGCCTAAGTCCAATCTGGACGAAATCGAAGCAGTAAACTTGAGGGATGCCGAGATCGTCAAAGAGACTCGCATCATCATTCACTTATCACCATCAGAAAAGGAAGAGTACATCCGTTTACTACAAGAATATGAGGACATTTTTGCATGGTCATATGATGATATGACAAGTTTGAGAATGTCTATAGTGGCTCACAAGTTACCTACCAATCCAATGGGTCAGCTAGTAAAGTAGAAACTCAGAAAGTTCAAACCAGACATGAGCCTGAAAATCTAGGAGGAGGTTACCAAGAAGATCAAAGCCAAAGTTCTTAAGGTGGTGGAGTACCCATCCTGGTTAGCCAACGTTGTGCCAGTTCTGAAGAAAGATGGGAAAGTCAGAGTGTGTGTTGACTATCGGGATTTAAACAAAGCAAGTCCCAAGGACTACTTTCCACTGCCAAATATGCACATCGTGATCGATAATTGTGCCAAGCATGAACTCCAATCGTTTGTAGATTGCTTCA
Organism: Nicotiana glauca; assembly: GCA_026770625.1. Classification (NCBI taxonomy): domain Eukaryota; kingdom Viridiplantae; phylum Streptophyta; class Magnoliopsida; order Solanales; family Solanaceae; genus Nicotiana; species Nicotiana glauca. The sequence goes on along the minus strand of MU710268.1, from coordinate 64,621 downwards.
CGGGTTATCACCAGATTTGGATGGACGAAAAGGTCACGGAGAAAATAGCCTTTATTACACCATGTGGGGTGTACTGTTATAAGATGATGCAATTTGGTCTAAAGAATGCTGGGGTACCTACATGAGACCCATGACAACCATCTTACATGATATGATACACATGATATATAGGTAAATGTGGATGACATCATCATCAAATCCAAGAGGGCCGCAGACCACATAGCAGACTTGAGAAAGTTCTTCAATAGACTAAGGAGGTATAACTTGAAATTGAACCCCGCCAAGTGTGCATTTAGGGTTCCCACAGGAAAATTGTTAGGATTCATTGTCAGCCGTCGAGGGATCGAGCTAGATCCATATAAAGTCAAGCCTATTTAGGAGTTACCGCCTCCTAGGAGCAAAAATGACGTGATGAGCTTCCTAGGGCACCTCAATTATATCATTCGCTTCATATCACAGTCCACTGTCATATTTGAACCCATCTTCAAGATGTTGAGGAATGATGTCGAGACAAGCTGGACCGAAGATTGTCAGAAAGCTTTTGACAAAATGAAGGAATACCTGTCCACACCACCGGTCTTGGTCCTGCCAGAGTCGGGATGACATTTGCTACTCTATCTATCGGTATTGGATGGAGCCTTCAGATGTGTTCTGGGACAACATGACGAGACAGGGAAAAAGGAGCAAGCCATATACTACTGGAGTAAGAAGTTCACACCTCATGAAGCGCAGTACTCTTTGATGGTGCACACCTACTGTGTTTTGACCTGGATGACCCAGAAGTTAAGGCATTACTTCTGTTCCTATACCACATACCTCATATCCAGGATGGATCCTTTGAAGTATATTTTCCAGAAGCCCATGCTGACAGGAAAGTTGGCCAAATGGCAGATACTGGCGGGTGAGACTGATATCATCTACGTAACTCAAAAGGCGGTTAAAGGACAAGCATTGGCAGATCATCTTGGTGAGAATCCAGTGGGAGAAGAATACAAACCCTTGAAAATGTATTTTACTGATGAAGAAGTTTCGTTTGTAGGAAAGGACACTACTGAAGCATACGACGGTTGGAGGATGTTCTTTGACGGAGCTGCAAATTTCAAATGAATGGGTATTGGAGCAGTGTTGGTATCATAAACAGGTCAACATTATCCGGTATCTACTAAACTCAGATTTCCCGACACTAACAACATGGCGAAGTATGAGGCTTGCATACTAGGACTCAACATGGCAGTTGACATGAACATTCAGTAGCTGCTAGTAACTGGGGATTCAAATTTGCTTATGCACCAGGTACAATGAGAGTGGGCCACCAAGAATTCCAAGATATTGCCATATCTGCACCATGTGCAGGAGTTGAGAAGGAGGTTCACCAAGATAGAGTTTCGGCACGTACCCATAATTTAGAATGAGTTTGCTCATGCATTGGCCACTTTGTCATCTATGATATAGCATCCGGACAAGAACTTCATTGATCCCATCCCAGTAAAAGTCCATAACCAACCGGCTTATTGTGCCCATGTCAAGGAAGAGACAGATGGAAAGCCTTAGTTCCATGACATCAAGGAGTAATTGGCGAAAGGAGAATATTCAAAACATGCAAACCACACTAAAAAATGCACACTTCGAAGATTGTCCAATCACTTCTTCCACTGCGGAGGAAATTTGTGCAGGAGAACTCCTGATTTATGATTTCTAAGATGTGTCGACGCAAAACAAGCTTCTAAGCTACTTGAAGAGATACATGCTGGGACTTGCGGCCCACATATGAATGGTTTTGTCTTGGCAAAAAATACTTAGGTCCGGTTACTTTTGGATAACCATGGAGACCGACTTCATCAAGTATGTATGCAAATGCTACCAATATCAAGTGCATGCTGATATGATAAAACCTCCGCCAAATAAGCTCAATGCAACAAGCTCTCCTTGGCCATTCGCCGCCTGGCGAATGGATTTCACTAGTCCGATTGAGCCCACTTCTTCAAACGGACACAAGTTTGTTCTAGTAGCCATTGATTACTTCACAAAATAGGTAGAGGCTGCATCTTACAAAGTTGTAACCAAGAAAGTCATCGCAGACTTTGTCAAAGATCGTATTGTTTACCGATTCAGAGTTCCAAAGTCTATTGTCACTGATAATGTCGCCAACCTCAATATTGATCTGGTTAAATCCATGTGTAAAACATTCAAAATCAAACACAAAAATTCCACAGCCTATAGACCTGATATGAATGGATCCGTGGAAGTCACCAACAAAAACATCAAAAAGATACTGAGGAAGATGGTAGAAAACCATAAATAATGGCACGAGAAGCTACCTTTTGCCCTATTGGGATATCGCACTACAGTTCACACATCAACTAGAGCAACTCCATGCATGCTGGTTTACGGTACTGAAGTTATCATCCCAGCCAAAGTAGAGATTCCCTCTTTATGAGTCACACAAGAGGCTGAACGCAGCAATGCAGAATGGATAAGGAGCCGCTATGAACAATTAGCCCTTATCGATGGAAAGAGGATGAATGCACTGCGCCACAATCAGCATTATCAGAACAAAATGTCCAAAGCTTTCAACAAAAGGGTCAAACTAAGACAATTTGCACCAGGACAGTTGGTACTAAAGAAGATCTTCCCACATCAAGATGAAGCCAAAGGGAAATTCTCTCCCAACTGGCAAGGTTCGTACATGGTTCATAGGGTGCTGGCAAGAGGTTCACTCATAATTGCAGAAATGGATGGAGAAATTTGTCCAAACTAATCAATTCAGACGCAGTCAAGAGATGCTATGCTTAGACTATTTTTCCTTATCTGATGTAATTGAACTACGCTTGACCTGATTCATGTTTAATAGGGGATACGTAGGCAACCTTACAGGTTCGGTCGTATCATAATAAAATTTCCATTTCCCCCAAGATCAGAAACTGGGACAGAATTTTGAGGAGGACCCTCAAAATTCCGGGGCAAGTCCAGTGAATGCCAACATATGTCAGACGGTCGGAAATTTATTAAGAAACTGGGACTGAATTTTGAGGAGGACCCTCAAAATTCTAACATAAGAAAGTTGCAGGGTCTCTGAAATGTGTTACAGCCACTAGTTTATCTAAATTACTTGATATTTAAACATGTTTCCAAATAACTTATTTTTGCGCATTTTTGGAAAACTCTATTTTCGTAATAGCCAATTTACCTACGGAAACTCGAAAGGCCTCCATAACAGAGCAAAGCAAGGACAGCGGACAGAATCACGATCCAACCTCCACCTCACAAAACTTACAATTTTTCTTTAAATGCAGGTACATCTGGCGTAGCAACAGTGTCCTCAAACATATATACGTAACAATATCACTGTCAATCGGACCATCAGACACCAAATATATCTCCAGCTGAGACATATGCTACTCTTATTTACTACCCGCCCTTTGCACGAGACTAAGCCCTATCCCGCATATGAGGATAATCATTGCCTCCTTATCTGCATGAGGCTAATCCTTGCCTCACTATCTACATGAGGCTAATCCCTACCTCCATCCCACATAAGGCTAATCCTTGCCTCTCTGATTAGAATGAAGCTAATCCCTGCCTCCCCATTTACATGAGGCTAATCCCTTCCTCCATCTTGCATAAGGCTAATCCTTGCCTCCTTGATTTGCATGAGGATAATCCCTGCCTCCCCATCTGCATGAGGCTAATCCTTGCCTCCATCCATCTAATCCTTGCCTCCCTAATTTTCATGAGGCTAATCTCTGCCTCCCCATGTGCATGAGGCTAATCCCTACCTCCATCCTGCACGAGGCTCATCCTTACCTCCCTGATGTGCATGAGGCTAATCCCCGCCTCCCTATCTGCATGAGGCTAATCCTTGCCTCCCCATTTTCCAAAGGCTAATCCTTGCCTGATTATCTTGCATGAGGCTAATCCTTGCCTCCGTATCCTGCATGAGGCTAATCCTTGCCTGCCTATTTGTATAAGGCTAATACTTGCCCCCTATCTGCTTGAGGCTAATCCTTGAGTTAGGTCAGATGTTTGAACTACGTTCAACCTGATTCCTTAAAAAATAAGGATATGTAGGCAGCCTGACGGTTCAGTCCAACCAAATAAGAATTAAAAAGAAATCCCGAGTATCTGAAACTGGGGCAAAAGTCTACATTTGCCTAAAGCTAATCCTTGCCTCCCTACTTTCATGAGGCTAATCCCTGCCTCCACATTTTCATGGGACTAAACACTGTTCCTCCTTGCATGAATATCATTCTGTTTTGGCACTGTTTATTTGCTCTTCTATCGGGCTAAGCTCCGACCTTCATCTCTCAAGACTAAGCCTTGTCTTGTTAACATCTTATTATTGCATCTTAGGGGCTGAAATATCGCAAATCTTTTCAAAGGCGTCATAGTCTAAAAACATCATCCTCAGAGCCGGAAGAAACCATGCCATGGCCTGAGGATCCCTCAAATTCGCATATAATTATTCAAAGGAATCATGGTTCGGAGGCACCATATTCATGGCCTGAGAACACCATTTCATGGCCTATGAATCCCTCACTAAACAATTCATGGCCTAGGAGATCATGGTCCGAGGACGTCATCCTTAGCCGTCTAAAGACAACTCTCATGGTCCATAGGGAATCTGCATCATGTTTAAATTTTTGCGCAAATACATGTTTGTAGCATCTCTTTATCTGCAGGTGATCAACAAGCAACCGCTATCCTAGAAGGAGCGACCTCGCTCTAGTTCCTTCAAACTAGCTCAAACTTAACCGTTCACCATAACTGCTATCGCATCTCGTGTCCGTTATTGCAATGACTTCATCGGTATATTCCGCCAATGAATCTAGAACTACACATAGCCTGATTCCTATAAAACCAGAGATATGTAGGCAACTCCAGACCAGTGTCCGGCCTCTATCTTTCAAAACATCCATTCGGTCAAAATTTGCCATCATTTCTTTACCCGAAAACTTTTTCATCCTTCGGGGTAAAGAGAGGCAGTTGTTGATACCCAGTTTTTCCTCATATATATACACTTTAAAAATAGTACATATGCAGTTATAAGCATGCATAAGCAGTTTTTATAATTTTTCTATAATTTTAAGAGCTCCAAAATCAATTTATTTCTTCTCTTTTATTTATAAAATGTCCAATAATTATTCTTCAAATTACTTTTATGATGATTTAGTCTTCTAAATTCTATATTTATGCCAACATAGTATTTAAATATTTTTAGTGCATTTAATTATAGTTATATTTACATTTTTAGGCTAATTGCATATCTTTGCAATAATAACCCATAGCAGTGCATAATGCATAATTACATTATTGATGCATAAAATAGTTTTTTATATTTTTAAAATGTTAAGTAAGTATTTTAAATCATATTAGTACAACAAGATATTTTTTGGAATTTATTTATTATTTTTATAAATTATATAGTTATTAAAAGTGGCTATTTAAAACCTAGCCTATTTTTATTTCAATTTCAACAATAATTCAACCCAATTACCAGCCCAATCCCAATTAAAATTAGATAGCCCAAACCCAGCTGCCCGATCTGGCTCCAAAACCTTTTAATCTCGGCCGTTGATCACAGAGATCAACGGCCACAAACGACCCTTCCTAAAATAAAACAAACGACCCCCCCAAACCCTTTTGTGACGACCCGACCCGTTGTCTCGAGAGTTACCGCCCCGCTCTTCCCATTTTCATTTTTGTTATGCTTCATTATCCATATCTTGTGTAATCGAGTTGATTTGAAGTGGTTTTAATAAGAAATGAGACACTTTATCTCTTTTAAGAAGCCTTAACTTGGAAAAGTCAACTAGACATTGACTTATGAGTGAGAGGGCTCAAATGTGAATTCCGACGGTTCCGTTAGCTCCGTTAGGTGATTTTGACATAGAAGCATGATCGTAATTGGTTTTGGATGTTCGGAATAGAATTAGGCTTGAATTGACGAAGTTAGTATTTTGGCAATTTCCGTTGATAAGTGAGATTTTGATCCGAGGGTCCGAATGGAATTCCGAGAGTTTCTGTAGCTTCATTATGTTATTTGGGATGTGTGTGCAAAATTTCACGTCATTCGAAGGTGATTTGGTTGGGTTTTTTATCAAATGCGTGTTTCGAAAGTTTTTGGAAAACTTAGGCTTGAATTCGATGTGAATTGATGGTTTTGATATTGTTTGAGGTATTTTGTTGATTGGAACAAGTTTGAATGATGTTATGGGGTGTGTTGGCATGTTTGGTCGGGGTCACATTAGGCTCAGATAAGTTTTGGAAGAGTTTTGGGAAGATTTTTGCCGTTTTGAGCATAAGCATGGAATGATCTAAAGGTCCATTTTTAGTTCTAGAGATCGAAATTTGATTTCGAGACTTACCAGAATTTTGATAATGAATTATAGGACTGGTCTGGAAAGTTTGGTCTCATTTCATCAAGTCGCGATTGGGTTTTTGACGCGAAACATCTGTTAATTGTTTCACGAGCGAAATGGATATCACACCGAGCAAACGAGCTCCAAAATGAGTTTCGATTTAAGGACTATGTTCGTATCATTATTTGAGACTCATAAGAATAAGAATCATCGAATTTCGAGTTCGTATGGTGGAGTTAGAGCCGTTTTAGTGAAAATAAATATTGCTCGTGTAGCAGGATCTGGTGCGCACCTTTAGCGACCAGATTCCTCACTGTTAGCGACGGGAATGGGACTTTTAGAGACCTAAACTGGGTTATTAAAGCTGCTGCGTTTTCTGCTCATTTTTTACCTTTTTTTTAATGTGAAAGAACACGGCTTGGGGCGATTTTTGAGCAAGAAATCATGGAAAATCTTAAGGTAAGTCACTTGTGATCATTTCTACTCCATAATATTGAATTATCATCGATTAATCCGACTAGATTACATGTTTTTGAGGTGTAAATCGAGGATTTAGCCCTAGGGATTTGAAAATAAGATTTGAAGATTTGAGGGTCGAGTTGATGTCTGATTTTGGTAAATTTTATATGTATAGACTCGTGGCGAGATAAGGAATCTGTTGATGTTAATTTTACTAAATTTCGAGACGTGGGCCCAGGGCTCGGGTTTTGCTAATTTCGAGCTTTTTACTATTTTTCGATTGTTTTCGATTGGGTATTGTCCCAATGGCATATTGTGATGTATTCGCTCTGATTTTGGATAGATTCGACGGGCATGGAGGCCGGTTTGAGGGGCAAAGGCGTCGCGAGTTAAAGAAATAGCCGGTTCGAGGTGAGTAATGTTTGTAAATGACATCTTGAGGGTTTGAAACCCCGGATTTGCACACCAAAGTGCTACATTGAGGTGATTTGCACGCCGGATAAGAAGCGTGGGGTAGAGCATCGTTGGGGATTATGACTTCGTCCGTCCCGATTGATGAAATTACTGCGTATTTGACTGGAACTACTTGTTATCATCATAATTTGAGCTGATTTCTATATTTGGGCTTCGTGCCAATTATTTGAACCCTTCGGGGATTGTTGTCGATAATTCCTCACTGATTTAATAATATATTTGAAATCAGTCATGCATTTTCCACAGTTTTAAAAACTCAGCCAAGTTATTATGCCTTAAACACTCGAAATGATATTACTAAAAATATTTTTGGGCTGAGCATCATGTTTTATTGTTGCCCGAGTGGCTTATGTGATTATGTTGACAGAGTAAGGCCGAGGGGCTGTATTATGAGGATATATGGATCGGGATGCACGCCACAACGGTTACTATATGATATTGTTCTGAGAGTGAGCCCGAGGGGCTGATACTGTTCCGAGTTACTGATACTGAGCCAGAGGGGCAGATTTCTACTTGTTATTTGGATATTGAGGCCGAGAGCCTGGTTGATTATATTGATATTGAGGCCGAGATCCTGGTTGATGCCACGAGATTGCGCTTGGGCTGTAGGAGCCCCTCCAGAGTCTGTACACACCCCAGTGAGCGCCGTCGATGATAAGTAAATGGATGGCTCAGCCTGCTCGCCGCAATGGGTACCAGAGTGTACTGGCATATGCATTGCATTGCACTCATGAATTTGTTCTTATTTGTATTATATGTCATAATATTTCTACACTCTTATTTCATTGGCTTTTATGCTACTTCTTGTAATAATTACCTGATATCCTGGCGTTATCTATTAACAGAGTGTTGCGCCTGAGGGGCTGACTTTTGTGCTTGTTTGCACTACTTGTTTTGCATTCATTTGCTTAACTGTTGGAAAAAGACATTTTCAAAAGAGGTTTTAAACTGAGCCAAGATATTTCTAAAGATTTCACAGTTTTACTATTTTTCTCAAAGGGTTTACACTGCTCCTATATAGCAGGATGGCTTGCTCTACGTGATTTCTTACTGCTCAGTTGTTATTTATCCTTATTACTCATTGAGTTGGAGTACTCACTTTACTCCCTGCACCTTGTGTGCAGATGCAGGTATTTATACACCCGACATCGGGTTTTGGTGATTGGAGGCAAGGTTATCAAAGTTTTAGCAAGGTGGCTGTCCGCATTCGCAGCACCGTTTTTATCCCCTTTTGTTCATTAATCCTGTTTTGTATATTTCAGACCTTGTAGTTGTATTTATACTATAATAGATGCTCATGACTAGTGACACCCCGATGTCGGGCTGAGTTGGGTTGTTATTCCGCATGTTTATGGAATTGTATTGTTGACTACCTAAAGGATTGGATTATTCATCCTAATAAATGACTTATTGATTTATTAAGCTGTTAGAACCGAATTTGAGTAAGCGTCGGCTGGCCTTGTCTTCATGAGAGGCGCCATCACGATCGGGTTTGGGTTTTGGGTCATGACAAGTTGGAATCAGAGCCAAGGTTACTAGGTCTCGCGAGTCATGAATAGGTTTAGTAGAGTCTCATAGATCGGTACGGAGACGTCTGTATTTATCCTCGAGAGGCTACAGAACCTTTAGGAAAAACTTCAAATTCTTGAAATTCTTATCGTGCGTCCTTGATTCAGCTTGAAAGTAACTCTTACATTTCCTTCCACATGATCGTACGCGCAAACGAGGGCTCAGTATTAGATGTGCCTTGATGGCTTGTAATTCCCCGATCGAAGGGCGAAACGTAATCTCTGTGAGTTTGATGTTAGTCTAGTCTGGAGGACTTGAGGCCGGATCTTTGCCTATGACTTGAGCATTGAGGTGCTGATGGTGCGAGCAAGTGTTTTGAACTTATATGTACGGTATTGTCCCTATTAGTGGGAATGATGGTTGGATAGTTAAGCAATGAGTATGTTAGTACTGCGAGATGTATCTATGACTTAGAAGTGACGAGGAAGGGATGCAGGATGATAGATGAACTATTAAGTGTTTTATTTTCATTGTGATTAGATGTGTAGCCCCGAGTTATGGGGGCGTGAAGAATCTTTTCATGTCTCCTATTTGGTGCGAAGTAAATTTCATGTTACGATATGAGTTTCGACTCAGGAAGATTAAGTGACTTGTAATGTGTATGACAGTGGGAGGTATACAAAATGTTAATTGGAGGCAAAGCAGGTGGGTTATCTCCTGCAGAGTATTCTAAGGTGGTGTGACCCTTATGTTGTCTATTAGAAGATCTCATTTAAAAGTGAAGAATATACGTTGAAATATAAATTGGGCCGCCTAGAGAGTGCGCTTAACTGTTGTGTGAGTGAATGCAAGAATTGCAGAAGAGTTAAAATTCCAGATGATTTGTGTTTCCACGAGCTTATGAAGGAGTGAGTTTAATCTCACTATGGTATTACGACAACAATAGAGTATATGCGTTATGATTTATTGAGTGTGTTTTGATCTATGGCTTTGAGCCAAGTTAGGGAGTTTGCTATTAATTAAGTTGATTGCACAGTTAGGTGCTATATTGGTTCCGGATTGAGGCGTGTTGGTGAGTCAGTTATGGCTTACGGAGATTAAGGTCAACCAGATGGTGGCCAGGCTCATTTTTATGCTATTCCAGGCAGGACAGATGCTATCATTATAGGTATTGTTCCAGTCTGCCACAAAGATGCCTCTGTATTATTCGATCCCAGTTCCACCTCTTCTTATGTGTTCTCATATTTTGCTCATTATTTGGGTACACCCCGAGAGTTTCTTTCTTTACCTGTTCATGTATCTACCCCGGTGGGCGATACTATTGTTGTGGACCGTGTGTACCGGTCATGTGTTGTGATTATTGAGGGTCTGGAGACTCGATTTGATCTATTGCTATTGAGCATGGTGGACTTGATGTTATATTGGGCATGGATTTGTTATCTCCGTGTTATGCTGTTATAGACTGTCATGCTAAGACAGTTACTTTGGCTATGCCGGGTGTACCGCAGATCGAGTGGCATGGTATGACTGATTATGTTCCTAGCAGAGTAATTTCTTTCTTGAAAGCCCAACGTATGGTTGGGAAAGGTTGTCTGTCATATCTAGATTTTGTGCGAGATGTTGGAACTGAGACTCCTATTATTGATTATGTCACAGTTGTGAGGGATTTTTCCCGATGTATTTCCTGCAGACCTGCCGGGCATGACACCAGACAGGGATATCGATTTTGGTATCGACTTGGTGTCAGGCACTCTGCCCATTTCTATTCCACCGTACCGTATGGCACCAACATAGCTGAAGGAATTGAAAGAGCAGCTTCAGGAGCTCCTAGAAAAGGGGTTCATTCGGCCTGGTGTGTCACCTTGGGGTGCACCAGTCTTATTTGTGAAGAAGAAGGATGGCACAATGAGAATGTGTATTGATTACATGCAATATTCTTGGGTTGGTAACCTACATGGCCAGGTCAAGCCAGAGGAATTCCGTTTTGATAATTTGGGTATATGTGAGCAGATTTGAAAGTTTTCTTGATGGTTTTTACCATAGTTCAAACCGGCTATCTTCTACCGGTGTGAGGAACATATTGTATATTGTGAACTCCTTCTAGATGAAAGCAAATAGAAGATTTCTAACTTCACGGAATGAAATTTTCCTATAGCCCAGAAATTCTAATGAGATTTTGTGTTTGCAACAAGATGGCATGATAGACGTGGTGTATGGTACATGCTTAATATTTTCATGTGCAATGTGGCAGTTCATTCTTAATGGGAAGGTCACAAGTTCTGGATGGAATAGTCAGTTTTAGATAATTAGATTGAATGTTATAACTGCTCGATAAAACCTGAGAAGGGTGAGCATTATATTTTGACTAACAAATGTTTATTGGTATTACAACACTCACTTGGTTAATCGACCACCAATATTCCAATTTTGCTATATAGCCTAGAAAAAAAAATGAAAACAATTATCATGGGATGATCGTACTTGAGGTATGTGTTAGTCATTTGAGTGCTGAGGTTGTGATCAGTTACGGTGATTTATGTGATCTATGAATTTGGAGATGGGGAATTCTCAAAAATATATTATTTTGGGATTGTGGCATGTTTGAGGTAAGTATTTTATCTAAACTCGTTGGATGCACTAGTCGAGCTAATTGATGGTGATAACTATGCGCTGTGAGCGCGAATATATGTGAGGTTTGAACCTGTGTGCAATCACCGATTCAATATTCCTGCTCGGAAGATGCGTAGGCTATGATATGCGTAGAGTGGGATATTGAACTTAAAGGTATAATGTTTCTCATATTCGTAACTTTGTTAAGAACTATTTGGACTATACTTGAGATTTCCAAGATGCTAGATTCCAAAACAAACTTGGTAATTACTATTCTGCGTTAATTTGTTGATTTGAGCTGTGACATCACAGCTTGCTCATGCCTACGATATAGAGTGTTATTTATGCCAGTCCAGGAGCATGGGAATCTTATTTCATTTAGCATATACATGTGTACTTGTTGGATTGCTCCTATATGATATGCTTGGACTGGAGGTCTGTGACTATGCCGGGTGGATTATGTTGTTGGCAACTAAGTTGCTCGTGAGGTTGATGTCAATATGAGCTATAGAAGAGCTGGTTACTATTAATCTATTTCCACTATGATTGACGAGCTCATAGCATATCGTTGGGGTGGTACTTGTGGAACTTGCAAAGCGACTCTCTTCTTTGAGGTATTTTCCCTTTCTGGGGTAACCGGATGGTGCAATAGTGAGGTTTACTGGTATGGCATTGTATTATGTACTTCTCCGTGGTCATGATGATTTGCTTGTCATATTAGACATCAAATTGCGCTTGGTTGATGGTTTTGAGCACGGTGATTTGGGGTGTCTCAGGTGAACTAGTGTCTGAATACCTCACGGTTATATTTGGGTGTTCTGTTTCTATGATGTGCGACAGGTTCTCAGCCTTGTGTTGTGGTGGTACAAGTGAGCTTATGGTACAGCTCTTTCACTTGAGTAATTTTCATGAATTTAGTATACTCGGGCTGTTGCTTATTGGTGCGCGTACTGTGCGAGTTGTAGCTTAGGCCTGTATTGATGTGTCATGTCACCAAAGTAGTGTGTTGGATTAGAAGATATTAGAAGGATCATTAATGAATACAAACGGATTCTATTTCGGTATATTGGAAGGATAATATCGAGCTTCGACTCAGAAATTTGATGTAGCATTTTCCAAAGGAGAAATGACTTCATGAATGGTTGATATGGGAAATGGTTATGGCTTACCGCGTGATTTAGTCATCATTGGCAGCATATGAAAGTGTGAGATGAGACTTTAGTTGATAAGAGTTTTTCTATCGGTATTCCGGTGTTGTGTATAGCTGCTGTGATTAGGAGTTATCACTACAAGCATTTGAATTATGTGGTCTATCATGTAATAGCACCTGAGGTTGCAGGTGTTGGTTATTACAACTTTTTCAGGCTTATTCACAATATAAATGTGGGATTCTGATCATATGAAAGATTTCAAAAATGGGAATGTAGTCCTATGGTTTGTGGACTAGATTGGATTGGAAAAAATAATTTCAGTTACAATGTGTTGTCGGACCTATATGAGATAGGGTGCCGTGGAATCACCCCCGAGTTTATGCATGGTAAGGTTATTCAACGATTGTTTGGCTTTTGGAACAACTCTAGGCACGTTCGAGGACGAACATTTGTTTAAGTTGGGGAGGATGTGACGACCCGACCCATTGTCTCGTGAGATACCGCACCGTTCTTCACATTTTCACTTTCCTTATGCTTCATTATACATATCTTGTGTAATCGAGTTGATTTGAAGTGGTTTTAATAAGAAATGAGACACTTTGTCTCTTTTAAGAAGCCTTAAGTTGGAAAAGTCAACTGAATGTTGACTTATGAGTTAGAGGGCTCGAATGTGAATTCCGACGTTTCGGTTAGCTCCGTTAGGTGATTTTTGACTTAGGAGCATGGTCGTAATTAGTTTTGGAGGTCCGGAATAGAATTAGGCTTGAATTGGCGGAGTTAGTATTTTGGCGATTTCCGGTTGATAGGTGAGATTTTGATCCGAGGGTCGGAATGGAATTCCGAGAGTTTCTGTAGCTTCATTATGTGATTTGGGATGTGTGTGCAAAATTTCATGTCATTTGGAGGTGATTTGGTTGGGTTTTTTTATCAAATGCGTGTTTCGAAAGTTTTTGGAAAACTTAGGCTTGAATTCGATGTGAATTGATGGTTTTTATATTGTTTGAGGTGTTTTGTTGATTGGAACAAGTTTGAATGATGTTATGGGGTGTGTTGGCATGTTTGGTCGGAGTCACATGAGGCTCGGGTAAGTTTTGGAAGAGTTTTTGGAAGATTTTTGTCGTTTTGAGCATAAGCATGTAATGATCCAAAGGTCCATTTTTAGTTTTAGAGATCAAAATTTGATTTCGAGACTTCCAAAATTTTGATAATGAATTATAGGACTGATCTGGAAAGTTTGGTCTAATTTCATCAAGTCTCGATTGGGTTTTTGACGCGAAACATCTGTTAATTGTTTAACGAGCGAAATGGATATCGCACTGAGCAAACGAGCTCCGAATTGAGTTTCGATTGAAGGACTATGTTCGTATTATTATTTGAGACTCATAGGAATAAGAATCATCGAATTCCGAGTTCGTATGGTGGAGTTAGAGTCTTTTTAGTTAAATAAATATTGCTGGTGCAACAGGATCTGGTGCGCACCTTTAGCGACCAGATTCTTCACTTTTGGCGACGAGAATGGGACTTTTAGCAACCGGAACTGGGTTATTAAAGCTGTTGCGTTTTCTGCTCTTTTTTGACCTTTTGTTTTGGTGAAAGAACACGGCTTGGGGCGATTTTTTAGCAAGTCATGGCAAATCTTGAGGTAAGTCACTTGTGATCATTTCTACTCCATAATATTAAATTATCATCGAATAATCCGACTAGATTACATGTTTTTGAGGTCTAAATGGAGGATTTAGGCCCGGGGATTTGAAAATTTGAGGGTCGAATTGATGTCTGATTTTGGTAAATTTTATATGTATAGACTCGTGGCGCGATAAGGAATCCATTGATGTTAATTTTTCTGAATTTTGAGACTTGGGCCCGGGGCTCGGGTTTTGTTAATTTCGAAATTTTTACTATTTTCGATTGTTTTTGGTTGGGTATTGTCTCAATGGCATATTGTGATGTATTCGCTCTAATTTTGGATAGATTCGACGGGCATGGAGGCCGGTTTGAGGGGCAAAGGCGTCGCGAGTTAAAGAAATAGCTGGTTCGAGGTGAGTAATGTTTGTAAATAACATCCTGAGGGTTTGAAACCCCGGATTTGCACAATATACTGCTTTATTGAGGTGACTTCCACGCCGGATAGCAAGCATGGGGTACAGCACCGTTGGGGATTGTGACTTGGTCCGTCCCGATTGATGAAATTGCTGCTAATTTGACTCGAACTACTTGTTATCATCATAATTTGGGCTGATTTCCATATTTGGGCTTCGTGCCAATTATTTGAACCCTTCGGGGATTGTTGTCGATAATTCCTTACTGATTTAATTATATATTTTAACTCAGTCATGCATTTTCCACTATTTTAAAAACTCAGCCAAGTTATTATGCCTAAAACACTCGAAATGATATTACTAAAAATATTTTTGGGCTGAGCATCATGTTTTATTGTTGCTCGAGAGACTTATGTGATTATGTTGACTGAGTAAGGCCGAGGGCCTGTATTGTGAGGATATATGGATCGGGCTGCGTGCCGCAGCGGTTACTATATGATATTGTTCTAAGAGTGAGCCAAATGGGCTGATACTATTCTGAGTTACTTATACTGAGCCCGAGGGGCAGATTTCTACTTGTTATTTTCATATTGAGGCCGAGAGCCTGGTTGATTATATTGATATTGAGGCTGAGAGCCTGGGTGAAGCCACGAGATGGCTTGATATTGCGCTTGGGCTGTAGGAGCCCCTCCGGAGTCTATACACACTCCCAGTGAGTGCCGTCGATGATAAATAAATGGATGGCTCGGGCTGCACGCCGCAGTGGGTACCAGAGTGCACCGTCATATGCATTGCATTGCACTAATGCATTTTTTATTATTTGTATTATATGTCATAATATTTCTGCACTCTTATTTCATTGGCTTTTGATGCTACTTCTTGCAATAATTACATGATATCCTAGCGTTATCTGTTAACGGAGTGTTGTGCCCGAGGGGCTGACTTCTGTGCTTGTTTGCACTACATGTTTTGCATTCATTTGCTTAACTATTGGAAAAAGACATTTTCAAAAGAGGATTTAAACTGAGCCAAGATATTTCTAAAGATTTCATAGTTTCACTATTTTTCTCAAAGGGTTTACACTGCTCCTATATAGCAGGATGACTTGCTTTACGTGATTTCTTACTGCTCAATTGTTATTTACCCTTATTATTCATTGAGTTGGAGTACTCACTTTACTCCCTGCACCTTGTGTGCAGATGCAGGTATTTATACACCCGACAACGGGTTTTGGTGATTGGAGGCAAGGTTATTGGAGTTTTAGCAAGGTGGCTGTCCGCATTCGCAGCACCGTTTTTTTACCTTCTTGTTCATTAGTCCTGTTTTGTATATTTCAGACCTTGTAGTTGTATTTATACTCTAATAGATGCTCATGACTAGTGACACCCCGATGTCGGGCTGAGTTGGGTTGTTATTCCGCATGTTTATGGAATTGTATTATTGACTACCTAAAGGATTGGATTATTCATCCTTATAAATGACTTATTGATTTATTAACCTGTTAGAACTGAATTTGAGTAAGCTTCGGCTGTCCTTGTCTGCACGAGAGGCACCATCACAATCGGGTTTGGGTTTTGGGTCGTGAAACCTTTCATCTCCACCATCCGCCGCACTAAAACCCCTCTCTTCTCTCAAACACTCTCAAACCTAACCCTAAGCAAGCCTCACTGACACTCACCTATGGCTATCTACGATGATTTCTCACCACCCCCAGGCCTCCAATGGCCTCCCTCGCGTTAGTCTTGCCATATCCAGGGTCCTCCAGGGACCAGGGCTAGTTGCCTCGCATCTATGGCCCCTTTCTCGCCTGTTTCAGGCTGGTCCAGTGTGTTTCCAAGTAAGATCGTCCTACATCGGCTACGATCTATAGGTTTTTAAGCAGGTTTCTTCACCTCTGTGTTGTTGTCCTTGAAACCGTAATTTCTTTCTTGTGAACCTCTTAGATCTGTACAGATCTGAGATGATTTAAACTTGTTTCTTTTGAGTTTTACAATAACCTTGTGATTCTTTACAAGAATCGTATGATTTTTAAGTAATTTTTCATCTTTCTCTAAACTAGGGTTTCCTAAAATTTCTTTTTCCAAAACATTTAGTGATTCGAGTGTTTACTCGTTTGTTTCTATATAATTAATCGATTTCATTAGGATTGCTCTAACTTCAACTTTTTTGTACTAAAACCCCTAATTGTTTTGACTCTTTTGTTTGCTTTCTGAGTTATTTGAGTACTGCCTTTGTTCTTGCCTAGGTTTCTGTGATTTCTCTTAGCCATTTGAATGTATCATGGCTTTCGTGTCCTAATATGCCTCTAATAAGTTCTTGGTTCAATTTTTCTACCGATCATCCATGTCTATGTTCATTCTTGCTTTATTTATGTTGTTTGTGATACTTGTTGACTCTTTCGTGATTGTCTCTGTAACTGAGCATGTTGGGGTTCTGACCTAATTTTTTCTGGCTAAGTTCTATGTTTTTGTGAAATTTTACTTAGTTTATTTTCTATTTATGGGAATTGATATATACTCTTTCTAGAAATCAGTATTACTTTGAAATTCTAGCTGATTGATTACTCCATTAAAGATTGGTATGCATAGACTTTATTTTGTTTCCTTGTTTATAACTTTAATTGGTCGTCTCTGCCTTAATTGCTTGCCCGTATAACTTTGGGATTCTTACTGATTCTTTATTTGGTATGATTTAGTCTTTTTCCTTAATTAAACCCTGTTGTTACCGCTTGGATAATTGCCCCTAATTAAAGGAGTATATTTTGATCCCCTTATATGATTGGATTTTGATAGCCCTTAATTGCTGATTTTTTATTCTTTTACCTTATTGACTCTATCCTCGAACTGCTATATAAGCACTCTCCTATTCTCACTTAAAAAAATAGAACATTAGTTTACAAAAATCACACTTACACTCTAAAACTCTCTTTTCTTCTTTGCTACTTATGATACTCACTGGTCTAGCCAGCTGAAAGCCAAAGCTATATATTGGAACTGCATCTACTTTATATTCTGCACTCTTTGCTTCAACTGGTATGTCTCTAGTTAAATTTTGAAACCCAAACTGTATGTGTTTCATTCCTGTGCTAGTTCATTAGTTATGAGTTCAACTTTTATTCTTGCTTACTTCTTTGCCTAGCATATCTAAACTCTGTCATGTTCAATGTGTGCTTTATATTCTACATTTTTTCCTGCTTACCTCTTTATCTAGCATATCTAAATTGTATGTTTAATCTTGTTCAAGGCATGTCAAGCTTTTTGTATTACAACTATGATCTATGTCTTAACTATTTACTATCCATGATTAGCCTGGTAAGTCTCTAAGAACCTAAATGTTTTATGCAGTTTGTTGACTATATGTTTCCTCTATAGCTATGCATGTACCCCCCTCCCAAGTATGACTCTTATGTGTTCCAATCCCTTTATCCTCATGTGAGACCTGTTTAGTGTTTTCTAAATCTGTATGTTTTATGACCAATTAACTATATGTTGTTTTCAAAAGAGTTTTGGTACTCCTCTCAAATTGCCTTTTACTACCAAACTGTTGCCTGTTTTCTGAAAACCCTTTTCACTTCTAAAGTCATCTCTGCACTATTTTCGAAACCTTTTCAAAACTATGTCATGCACTCTCACTATACTCTTAGATTACTAGGTTCTGCCCCTCTGCTATTTGTACTGCCTTGAGACCCTTGAAATGTCTTTGAACTCTGGCATGTCAGAGATGGCCTTTCCACACTGCACAATAATCAGTTACTATTTGAGAAAGTCTGGGTGTGCGCACTGCCCGTTATCCTTGAGGTCCTTTGGGAACTTTGACACATCTGGACATGAAATTGGATATGGAACTTTGGCATTTGAGACTACTGGAGGCTTGAAAATCATTTGGGCCTTGTGCAGGCTCCCTATAGATTAATTTCTATTTATTTATTTAATTTGTTTTCATTTAATTCATTGATCTGTAATAATTATCATAAACAAACAGTGGGGTGTTTAGTAAAAAGGAAGGGTAGAATATGCATTGCGGGTAAAATTGGGTAGATACCATGCCTATAAGATCCAGATTGATTCAAATGTGCTTGTTATGTTTTCTTTGCTTCCACACAATTAGAAACCATATCTATAGGATCTAAATGGCTTTTAATAATTAGATATCATGCCTATAGGAATTAAATCGGCTCTAATAGAAATCATGCCTATAGAACTTAAAGCCAGTTTAGTTAAATAAATCAGTTTATTTCATGTTTTTTATTCTGAATTGGTTTAATTCAATTAATATGTCCGCTTCTTTAAATAAGTCTTCAAATACTGCTAGAAATCATGCCTATAAGATCTCAAGTTATCGTCTAAAAAAATTATTTTACTGTTTTACTGCATTCCTAATCAATATAGATATTATGCTCATAGGACATCACTGTTATATGCCTAGGAAAGCCTATAGGACAATTAAAATTCTGCAACCGTAAAACCATGTTCTACTATATGCGATTGCTGATACTCAGCAAGTCTAAATCAGTAGGAAAATGGACTCAGTTGTTTCACACTTTGTCCTTAATTTTGTATTGTATAATCTCTGCTCATCTAGATATCTTGTTCTAGGGCTTCTTTTAAATACCTGAAACTATGTT
This sequence comes from Nicotiana glauca, assembly GCA_026770625.1. NCBI lineage: Eukaryota > Viridiplantae > Streptophyta > Magnoliopsida > Solanales > Solanaceae > Nicotiana > Nicotiana glauca. The sequence continues at coordinate 45,396 of MU710268.1, read as the reverse complement.
TAAGACATGCACTTGTTTGCTCTATTTGTGGAGGTAAATGTTGACCTTTAATCATTCTCTCTTCAGTGCCGTCCTAATTGTTTTGTTTGACGCCTGGATTTTTCTCCTTTAAAACACTTTAAGATGGTCTAGAACTACCCAAATTAGATGTCCTAAATACCTCCAGGGCTACGAAGAATGGATGGGTAATGCACGCATATGATATCTTTCAATGCTGTTAGAACGCTTTAGGCTATGACCAAGGGGAGGGAATTGGGTAGTAAGGATATGATGACTACGCGCTAATATCACATGTAGCCCCTCATTGAGGAATGATTACCGGGCATTGTGTGGGTATGATCATGTAGGCTAACCAACCTAGGACCCCCTTTACCAACTCCCGTTGTTTAAATGAATGTACTTTTCTTTATATATGTGCTATTCGTTCAAACCCTTTTCCTTGTTTCGTTACTTGAATGTTATAACATGCCTTACTTGCAAGTGCATGGTAAAACTCTTTATCTGTTTATTTGACTAATTCACATAGTATAAGTTCAGTCGGGACCACCATTGTAGACCGCGAGGGGTTCCTAAAACCTTCCCCTCAAGGTTATTTCGAGCCTTTACCCTAATCTCTAGTAATGCAAACTAGTCCATGAGTTAATTTTTCAAGATGCCCTAATGCACCATAATTTTTTAGGTGGCAAATCTTCAAAAACCTAATTCCCAAAAGGAAATGAGTCGATTCCCATGAATGTCGAAACCCAGATGTTCTCCGCGAGGGGGAAAAAAGGGGGCGCGACACCCCTTGATCCATCTCACGAACTCTTCGGGTCGCCTAATATTCTCTCTTTACTAGGTGCGAGAGTCATACTAAAGTATCCCTTCTAGGATGCCAGTGCCTACTTTCTCAAATTTTTAGAGCCTTGTAGTATTCATATTTAACTGTACTATTTTAGAGTGCGCCATCTGGGTGTCTCCCAAGGACAACTACTACCATGTTTGAAATATCCTTCAGGAAATGTCATTTAACGCTAGCAATCTATCCACCATTTTGGGTTACTCTAACCCCAGCTGGATCCTGATATATCATCCTTCTCTCAAAACTATTTCTGTTAGCTTCCACGGGGCATAATTTAGATAGGTGTGACCAAATTTACATACCTCTATTACTGTTGAAGGTAACCGAAAATGCTTATATTTCTCTGCCTGAATTTTAAATACTGATAATCTTCACTAACTGGGTACCTCGTACCCTTCTCCACCTTGCTTCTTTTACTTATTGAAACTTGTGTCTACCTTCTTATTCTCTTATTTATTTAACCATATATGTGGAAAGATATTCATGCCTTAGAGTTCCTTATCAAGAAGCTTACACGTCTTAGTACACACATGATCTACCGAAGACCTCACATTTACTCATCGCAAGCATGATGCAAAATCTAGTTCTTTTGACTTCACTCTTCTACAGCCACATTCAACCGCTTACCAATTGTCTTTCTAGGTGTAGGTATCATTGTATTATAAATAAAATGAAAGTTAGGAGTTTGAATCTTACAACTGAGCACTATCACATGATCTGGAGTAAAAAGAAAGAGTGACAATCCTATATGCCTTGTAGCCTCATGCTTATAAGTGTAGTGCACAACACACCCATAAATAAGACTCTACTAGACACGACTTGTAGACTCCATAGGATAAAACTGCTCTGATACCAAGTTTGTCACGCCCCAAACATGAAGAGGCATAACTGACACTCGATGTTATACTCGGCCCGAGCACACCACTCCGTAAGTGTGAACTCTGGAGGGGGTAACCCTCAACTTAGGTCTATGAGGCTATATTCTGAATCATCTGAAAATAACGTCTACAACCAGCAATACCAAACTAAACATCTACATTGGGCCGATAAAGCCATAATACTGATATAAAAAGTGTACAGGACTCGTCTACAAGCCTTTAGGGATAGCTAAAATGTATCATGGTCAAGACAGTGCCTCAACCTACCCATCAAACCTGAATATATAAAATGGACTCCAAGGTATAGTCCTGGTAACTCCGAGGAAGTGGAGCTTACCAACCAAGCTGATGTTTGACTTTGTCTACAAAGAAGGTCTATCCAGTTGTCTATCAGGACTTGCAGGCATGAAATGCAGCATCCCCAGCAAAAGGGACGTCAGTACGAAATAATGTACCGAGTATATAAGGCAACGGAACAACTGAAAGCTGAAACTGAAATGATAATATAATAACTGAAAGTACCTAGTAGTCAAATATAATTTTAAAATAGCTTACCTGCTGATACTGACTCATCTCTCTGAATATAGTAAGTAAAATAAATGTCCGTCCCTATACGGCTCAGTATGTGTAACTGCTCTACCGCAGTAGGCTCGCTCATAAGCGGTCGGTCATACTAGGCTATGTATCTTGGCTATTCTAAGCTTACTCGTAGGCGCTCAACCACAGTAGGATCGGTATATAACTTACCATCTGACCGAAAGTTGCTCAATAGGGTCCTGCCCATCTATTATAGCTCAATGGTTGTAAAAATACTGTAATAATGTATATATATATTTACTCTCTTCTCTCTTGGCTGAAAGAAGACAAAACTAAATTGAATATGAAGTGTCACACCCCAAACCAAGATACATGACAGGCGCCCGACCAGGTAGCCCCAGTCAAGCGGACCTAGGTGACTTTCCTATCCCACGTGTTACCCCGGATCGATAAGAGCATAACAATCAATGGCCTGAACAGACAAGATACATGTAACCACATTTGGAGAACCCTCTGCACTCTAGCGACCACTCAAAGCATAGAACGGCTTGGGTCCACCTCTACCACGAGCTCCACCCCTAACTACACCACGCCCTGCTGAGGCTGGAGGATGTACAGATGATGTGGCGACTGAAGAATCGGATGACTGAGCAAATCCCCTACCCATGCCCTGATTGGGCACACGACAGTCCTGCTGAATGTGACCCCTCACCCCGCATCTGAAACACACCGGGATATCCAAATAACAAGTCTCTGTATGGAATCTCCCGCACTTGGGGCATGGAGCCCTCCCCTACTGCTGTGATCTCCCTCCCGAGCGACCGGACTGATGGGGCCTCCTACTGTCTGAACTTGGTCTTAGGTGGCTACTCTGGTGATAACTATGCACAGATGGTGGTGCGCTCGCTGAGGACTGAGCATATGACTGGGATGGCCCTTATGACCCTCTCCCCTGAGCTGATCTCCCTGAGTGACTTACTGATCGGGGCCTGCTGTTACTCTCCCTTTCCACCCGTATCTTCAACGTCCTAGCATCTGTGCCCTGAGCGAATCCCACAATATTCCCATAATTCATATCCGAGTGTAAGGCCGATGTAGCAGCCTCGTTCACCAACATAGGACTAAGGCCCTAAACAAATCGCCGAACTCGAGCAGCCATGGTCGACACTTGTCGCACCTCCTTTTTACCTACACCCCCAGAAGGGTGTAATAAGTGGGAGTTTTTCCAATTAAAGGACAATCGAAATGAGATTTATTATTAAAAGATTCAGAGTCGCCACTTGGGAGATTTATGGTGTCCCAAGTCACCGGTTTAGAATCCCGAATCGAGGAAAGGGTTTGACTCTGTATTACAGTCCGCGAACCAGAAATCCGAGTAAGGAATTCTGTTAACCCGGGAGAAGGTGTTAGGCATTCCCGAGTTCCGTGATTCTAGCACGGTCGCTCAACTATTATATTCGGCTTAATTATCTGATTTTAGAACATTTTTAAACCAATGTGCACATTGAAACTTATGACCACTTTTATTCATTTTTAAAAAATACTGAACGTCGTTTAAAACGTGTCTATGGCTTGCATCACATGAAATGCACCCACAAATCGAAACATCTTTTATTCAACATTTTGGGATTTGGATTTGGGTCACATGAAGTGTGCACCCGAGTTTAAGAAAGTGGCTTTATTTAGCATGCGCGCATAAAGCAACTAGCGCATTATTAACTTTGTGGGAAGCCATAAAAATTCGCTAAATGGCATGTCCCGATTTCTAATATTGAGTTCGAACCAGTTAACGAGGGCCGCACAATTTCATTTATTCTTTTGTCAAGGCTCGCCCTAATTTCATTTTTTTTTTAAAAATTCTAAACTAGTTCATGAAGGATATACACTATAAGTCATCCAATTATACTCGCCTTCTCAATTATTTAATACTAAGCACAATTGGAGGTCTTATTTAGACTATCTAAAAAAAACTTACATGATGGAGAATTACTTTATTTTAAAGGAAGGAGGGGTTCAACTCAGCATAAATGAGCCTAATAACCGAACTAAAGGAGATGGCCCAAGTCTCATCAGGAAGGGACAATTCCATTTGGGCTTAAGAGCGAGCCTAACTCTTAAATTCAGTGCTCTCGCTCGAAGACTGGACATCGAGTCTCTATAATGCAACTGAAAGCCTAAAGTGACACAAATTCAGAAAGGCGATATTGAGATCAATACAAAATACGAATCGATCTCGAGTCTTAAACTATATAAGTCCTTTTAGACATTAGAAGCCTCAGGCTCCGACTAACAGTACCAGCCTTAATCATTTCTCCTTATCACATGATAAATAAGAAACTATAAAATGCTGAACTTATCATGGCATGATCTTAAAATACTAACTGACTGACAATTCTTAAAGAAAGAAAAATTACAAAGTCATTTCCCGAATAGATTAAAGTGACCCCTTTTCATTCGATACACATAATGAAAGACTAAAATTCAAATGCTAAAGGTAAAAGAAAGGAAAACAACCTAAACTAATTCTGAAGTTAACTTTTTACTAAATCTGAAAGTAAGTCCTAGGATATGCCTAAATTGCTCCAGCTGATCAACCATGCGTACCAATCAACTTTAAATATGACAATAAAGAACTTCAATCCAAAATTACATATGCGATCCATAGTATTACAATCTTGATAATTTATCTAACACATATTTAAAAAGGATCAAACAACGTGAATCATTTTTAGTCCAAACTTAAACAAAAATGGGGAACACCTAGTGATTACAATTCAAAGTCTTCATGCAATCCAGCAACTAACATATGATATGCCGAAATATCAATTTTCCAGTTACATATTTTTTAAAGCTTAAAACAGAAATTGAAGATAAAGAAAACAAGAAGAAAAAAAAAACTAAATTTAACTATGGGCACAGATTTTATTGTTACTGCTCAAAGCTCTATATTTCATTCTTCCAATTCCAAATCAAGCTGTACATTAGGTGGAATATAAAAGTGTATACCTGGAATAAAAGACGAATAAAAGAGTGAGGTATAAAGTCAGCAGTAGAAACCAGCAACAACAGAACCAATTTCGAACCAAAATGAAGTAAAACAGCAAATCACAGCCTCGATTGAACAGTAATCAATAGCAATCTTCAAAAAGAACTGATCCTTAAACACTTGTTTCAATCTATTTTTAATACTGGGAAAATCAGAAACTCTTTTTGAAATCTAAAGCTTGGGAAATCACAGAATGATCTTTTCGATGGAACAGTTCTACAATTTACAAACTGAAACTGTATTTCTATCTCTTAAAAAACTGTCTGTTTTCTCCTAAATTTCAGAATGATTTCTTGAGTATATCTGTCTTTCTAAGTGTTCCCAAAAAACTCTCCCCTAATGTTTGATTCACAGCTTCTTAAATAAGCATTTCAGTCAGTGCATTTACAACTAACACCTAGCCCTTTTAATTTAAAATTAAACACTCAATCTCTACTCACTTAGTGCTTATTACTTAATACATCTATTGTGCCCCCTACCCAAAATAGCAGTTTCTTATTAAACCCCTAACCTCTGTTGATTACCCCTTAAACTATTCGTAGCCCCCTTATATTCAATTATTGATGTATCCTCCTAAGGCCAGACTACCCAAATTACCCCCAAAATCCCTGTTAATATCCCTTAAAAATTCCTAGCTGTACAATTATAACCTCTAAAAATTCTAAACATTTACAGAATAAACAAACAATTCCCTAATACACAATGGCTAAGAAATAAGAACCATTTTCTGAAACCTAAAGGATTAGCATTGAAACATTATCATTAATAACCCTTCATATGAACAATATATATGGACATTAGCAAGAAACTAGCAATGAGGAACCTATTTGAATCATCAAAAATAGTTACACCAGCTAATTAATAGGGAATCAAACAATACTAAGCATGCTGGTTTCAATTTCATTGAACCTAGTTACCTTAGGGCCAATTCAAATACCAATCTTAAACATAAAAGCTAGTTAATAAATCTAAAAACCAAACAGAATGGATAAAAATAGAAGAAAATCAGAGCATAACCTCAGTCTGAACCTAGACTAATCAAGAAAGAAGAAAAATGAGAAGAAACAAAGGCAAAAATAAATAACAAACAAAAGTGAAACAGAAAGGAAAAGCTAAGCTTACCTCAAAACTAAACGGACACTGTTCTTGACTTAAACTTCGACGATTCCCTGGATTTGTGGCCGGAATAAACTTTAATCACGTGTTGTCAATTGAGAGCACACAACTGAAGTCAATTTTAACCATAAACCTTTAAAACTTGCTGATTGGAATTTTGGTTCGAAATCTGACCTAATATTCGAACGGTTCGGGGG